>JAJKFI010000080.1:3875964-3888088 GCA_029204185.1 Lerista edwardsae
GGGGGGGGGAGAAGCTGCGACCGTGCATCCTGGATCAGGGCGCACGGCGGCGGCGGCTTCCTTCCCTGCGCTGCCACTGGAGCGTTTAAAGCGCCCCAGCGGCGGCGGGGGAAGAAGCTGCGGCCGCGCGTCCCGACTCGAGGTGCGCGGCGGCGGCTTCCTTCTCCGTGCTGCCGCTAGACAGCGGGGGGGAGGAAGCTGTGGCCTCACGTCCCGGCTTGGGACGCGCGGCGGCGGCTTTCTCCCCGCCCCCCCCGCCGGGGCGCTTAAAGCGCCCCAGCGCGCCTCGGCTGCGGCGGGGGCCCGCAAATTTGCGGGTGAGGCAGGGCGCCATGCCAACGGCGCCCCCCCTTATGGCGCCCCAGGGCTCGTGCCCTGGGGTGCCATACCCTCCCGACGCGCCTGAGTGCAGTGACATTTAAAGGTCGATGAGATCCTGACAGGTTTGAAACTTTCCTCCCAGTAAGCAAGGATTGGGTTGCATATGGAAGACGGGAGCACAGCTGATAGTCACCTGGGCCCACGTACACTCTTCAGACATCCAAAGTCGTGAACCGCCACTGAGGTGGTCCCTTTTTTCTTGTAGAAACATCGTCTGCAAGCCAGCTGCGGAACAACTCCGCGGCGCAGACGCTACAATACTTCCTCTGTGACGACACTCTACCTCTGAATCACGTCGATAGGGGAATCCAAAGGTTGGGCGGAAAACGGTTCTTATGCGCCTCGGTAGGGGGCGCATGTGACGGTTCTGGTTATGTCGAGCCGGCGCAGCCCAGGCTCGCCACGGGCGGTGGGTGGTGCTGGAAGTGGGACGGCTTTGTGGTGGCAGCTAGGCAGCTTCCTGATCGGCCGTGATTCCGACGAGCAGCCCCAGGTCGCGACGCGTCCCGGCCCGCAGACGGCACCTGCGGCCGAGATCCGGCTCAGCGGCAGCGGAGGACGCAGGAGGTACCCACGGGAGGGGGGAGCCTGTGTGAGCGAGCGGGGGCTTGGAGAGCGAGCCTCCCTGGCCAGCGAAGCAGCAGAAGCCTCTCGGCGGAGGGAAAAGTCCGTCGCCGTGGGCGTGGAGGATTTGCTCTGCCGCTGGGCTGCATTCGGCCGACCCGTCCTCGCCCCTGCAAAGGGCCCAGCCCAGCCCGCAGCGCCAGCCTGGAGGAAGACGGCAAGGAGGGGAGTCAGCGCTGCCCCTCGGAGGCTCCTCCCTCAAAGCAGGTGACCGAGCCGCGGAGACGCTCTTCTTGCGCCCTTTTGGCGGAGCGGCCCTGGGCGATTGGTGCAGCCGGGTTCCGCTCCTCCTCCGGCAGGAGACAGCTGAAGAGCAGCAGCAGCTGCTTCCGCACTTCCACTCCCGCAGCAGCAGGCGTTGCCTCGCTGGGAGAGGCGCGAGGTGTTGCAGAGGGAAAGGGCGCGTGAGCATAACCAACGCAGCTTCTTTTCCTGGCAGTTGCCTCCACCGCCACAGCATTCTGACAGCGGTGGATGCTGCAAGGTGCCGCATCTGCTCCAGGCCCTGCACGCGGAAAAGGCACTTATGCAGTCCTCCGCTTCGACCGTCAGTGGGGGCATTCTTTCTCTCGGCCGCCTTTAAACTATACCTATTTGTCCCGTATTCGTTTGCTATCCTGCTGCTACCTTCTCCTTGCCAGGCTCAGTCCAAGTTGGACTGAGCGAGGAGAAGAAGGGAGGGGTGCCTCCGCGCTTTTAACTTAGAGCTCCGGCGTCTTGTTGTTTCCCGCTCAGTCGCTTCTTCAAACCCAGGCTGGGCGGCACGTGCTGGGAGCGAAAGAGGACTCCGCGGCCACTATGCTCGCTCCTCCTAGCTTGTGTGTTCGAGGAAACCAGCAGGCGGGGGAGGCAAGAGGCGGGGTTCTTCTGCCTTCACCTCCTTCTTGTCCTCTCGGCCGGGAAAGAGAAAGGAGGAGGTGGCGCACTCCTGACTCGTGCAAGCCAGCGATCAGAACAGGTTCGCTCTGCCGCGTCTTCTGGCAGGGGGAGGTGGGCTACTGGAGCCTCAGTCCTCTTCGCACATTAGTGGAGAGGATTGCAGTATGGAATGCTGTGGGTGGGTGGCAGGCCAGAGTGGGGCAGTGGGCCGACACGGGGTGCAGGACTCCGTTTATCAATTCAACCTCTGCTACGTCAGCCTCATGGCTGGGCTAGCCTTCCGCCTGTCATCTGAAGTGGTTGGAACCAGGGCTGGCCCGCCCCTGTGCCAAGAGGGTGACTGCTTCAGGCAGTGGACTGGTGCGTTGTCTATGTTCCTCACCTGTTAGCTGCCTCCACCGGCTGCTCATCCAGTCTCAGTTGGACTCCTGCTGTCTCTTTCTGTTTACTCCCTTGACTCTGATGGGGCAACATCTTTTGGGGGGCATGGACAGTGATGGCTTAGGACAGTGATGGCAAACCTATGACATGTGTGTCAAAAGTGACACACCACAACGTTTGGGGTGACACACCAGTGTTCACCTACACCTAACAAAAATTGAGTTTATTTTACTTATTTTTCTTTTGTTGCAATTATTTGATGTTTCTTTATAGAATACATAGCACCACACTTGATTGGACTGTGTTTTTTGTTTAAAATAAATGAACATAAAGAAGTGTTTCTGTTTTGTTTGGGAGGGGGCTTGACACGCCAGCAGAGTAAAATTAAGCATTTTCCAAAGTTTTGACACACCAAACCCAAATGGTTTGCCATCACTGGCTTAGGAGATGTTGCAGTTGGCCATGTCACTGATTCTGGAGAGCAGTCAGGAGCAGGAGATGGTTGTGGTAGCTCCTGCTGCTGCTGCTAGGCTGAGAGCCAGACAACTGCTGTCTTCTCTTCTTGCTTGCTTCCTAGAACCTGTGGAGGGAGTGGGGAAGAGGAGACACTGTTATTACTTCTAGGGCAAAAAATGTCTGATTCTTGCCACTGCAGTCCCCTATCATCCTTCAGAGCGTGGGGAAGGGAGAAAATAGTTCTGCCTCTGGTGGCTCTGGTTTGGACTGCACATGTTCAGGGCTGAGTGTAGTAGGCCCTATCCTCTCCACAGCACTCCTAGGGAGGAGAGGGCGGCAGATGGAGATAGCTTGCTCCTTCTGGCCAACTCTGTGGTTTGCCTGCCTGCCTGATGAACTAATCTCTGTGCTCTCTCTGGGTGATGTTGAAATTGGGGTCTATCCAGCCCGGTTCTCCCCCACTGCACTGCTCAGAGGCCGAAGGTAAATGAATACAGGCAGTGAGTGCTTCTTGCAGCTTCCTCCATTTCTCACTTGCCATGGTCAGCTACAGCAGAGGCTCTTGCAAGGAAGTGAGCGCAATTCTCTGCATCATTCAGAATGTGCTGGCTACTGCTTTTCGCCATCACTCACACTCTTTCCTGAAGAACAGCCCTCTTCACTCACCTCCTCAGGCAACAATTTTTAGTCAATACCCAGAGAGACAGGGCAGACAAGTGAGTAGAGGTGGCTGTTGCTTTAAACTCCCCCTAGCTGGCAATTTTTGAGGATGAGGAGGGATGCTGGTCCACCACTATCTGCAGTTGTTCCAGCGTAAAAGTGTTTGTCCCACTTTTTTTTTTTTTTTAAAGGGAAGAAGGTGGCTGCAGGATGGTCCGGAACTGTGCCATACTGACTACTCGCAGCCAGTGTTGGCTTGTTCTGCCCACTTTCTTTCACTTTAAAAGGGGGGAGAAGATGGTTTCCTTCAGAGTGGAATAGTGCCAATACTGGCTTAGCACTGGTGCAGTTTCTTCTGTCCTGCTCTGAGGGCAGCCACTTTCTGAAGGCAAGGAAGGAAGGAAGAGGCAAGGCTCCCTTTAGAGCTGGGTGGAACCATGCCGGTGCTGGCTTGCAGGCAGTATTGGTGCACTTCCGGATTGTGCAGGGGGGATTGCGGTGGCACCAGCCAGTCTGGCCTGGCACTTTGGGCTTTTGTCCACCTCGCCCTCCAGCTCTGTCACTGCTCAGGAGCTGCTTCACAGTGCCAAACTCTGACATTGGTCCTGCCCCACTGCAAAAAGGTGTGTCCTGTCTCAAAGTTGGAGGAAGAGCAGCTGGTACTGAGTTGATAATAACTTTGTAGTGCATGTGTGTGACTATATGGGTCCTTGCTTGCTTGTGGTTGCAGTCCTATCCATCGGTTCCTGGGAGTAAGCTCCATTGACTGTAATGAGATTTGCTTCTAAGTAGACATGCATCAGATTGGGTTCTGAATGAATGTTGGAACCAGAGATGTGTGCTGCAGAGATTGAATCTCAGGGGTGGAGCCCACATTTGCATGTGACTTCTGACTTTTATATAAATTTGTATAGTGATTTAAGATCAACTTCTGTATATTCTCCTGTATTTGTTTATACACAAAGGCTTTGTTCCCAACTGCCTCCACAGAGTAAGCCAGGACCTTAACCATCCCCTTGGATGGAAAAAAAGCTGGATGATCAGTGTATTAATGATTCATCCCAAATGTCTGGATGACGTTTCCTAGCGGCTTCATGTAGATGTTAACCAGAAGGGGGGATAGACCTTCATGACACCCCATACCTCAAAGGCCAGGATGTCAAGGAGTCATCCCCCAGCACTATCTTCTGGGATCTGTTAGCCAGGAAGGAGCAGAACCACCCCATCATGGTGTCTCCCAAGTCCCAACCCAGTCAATTAACCCAGGAGGGCATCATGGTCAGTGGTGTCAAAAGACACTTAACTGAGAGGTCCAGCAAGACTAACAAAGGCATACTGTCAACTCCCTGGCTCAGGTCATTAACAAAAGTGGTCAGCATTCCAAAACCCAGCCTGAAATGGACCCAGACAGTCTGCTTCCTCCAAAACCCTCAAGAGCTATGATGCCACCACAGGCTCAATCCCCTTGCATAAAAGTGGGATATTGGAAAGTGGCTGGAAGTACTCTCTGAATCCTATCGTTCTGGAGAGTTTTCCCAGAATGTACGACAGTATTTATTGTGAGGTTGTCACAATAATAACAATAACAAATGGTTCACTACCTAATTTACAAATTAGGAGCAGTTCCTGTGAGGTTTTGGCAATCTGAATTTTGAATGGTTTCATTAAATTTGCATAAGTGGCTGCTGGGGGCAGTGGTAGACGGGGGCGGGGAGGGAAGGGAACAAAAGTCCTGGGTGCTAGGTTGCGGCGATGCAACATATACTCATATGTTGTTTGCTGTTTTTTTCCAGGTTTTTTTAACTGTCAACAACTGGGGGGAGAGGTGGAGGAAGGGACAGTGAGCACCAGAGGCAGTGCATGCCCTGCGTGTGCTCCATGGAGGAGGAGGAGGCAAGCATGGCATCCAGTGGTGTCATTCAAATGATTTAGGAACAGGAACTCACTTTTGATTGGCACTTGTTGGGAACCCAGAACCAGCCACGGAGCCCGTTAGGATCCGGAACGCCCGTTCTGGTCCGTTCCCCCTGAATGACATCACTGGTGGCATCCATTGCTCCAGCCAGCCACCTGCCCCTTAAAACTGACTCCGGTTTTCTTCGGGGCTGGGGTGGGCAAGCTGAGCCATTCCAGCCACCTGCCCCTTAAATACTAGCGAATGTGGGTGGCTGGAACAGCTCTGCCCAACAGCAGCAAACAAGCTTGACTGTGAACTCAAAGGGGATGATTTTAAGCAATAGTTCATCACTTACAATTGCCTTCCATGTGATAAAAAAAGCAAAAGGCAGTTTCTTTACAGCATATGCACTAACCATGATTTTGTTCGATAGTCAAAATCTATAGATAGTTAGACTATCAATAGTTTGTTTGATAGTCATTTTATTGTCATAATTGTTCACGGAAACAACCTGCAAGATGAAAAAGATATATGATAAAATATCTGAATTCTGCATGGTGAGGCATTGTATTTGTTTATACACAATGGCTTTGTTCTTCCAGTGCCAGCAGTTTCTTAAGGAAGCAATTGAATTCCTGAATACGTTCATTAAGGAAACATGAATCGGAAGTCATTGTCTGGAATGTAATTTTTAATGTGATGGGTGGCTATATTTAAAAGTAGTGTTCTGATCCAAACATTCAAGTAAGAGAGCCTTTATGCAGTGTTGCATATCAGATTAAATCAAGGATAGACTTTTCCTTTAAAATAGAACAGTATTTTGGTGAATCTAGTAAATATTCATTGATAGGTGAAATGTGCTTATGTTACAGATGTGCCTTTGTGACTGAATCCTGTTTAATACTGGGCTAGATACACAAGTGATCTCACAAATAAATTGAGGGCAGTGTTTGAGCCAAAATCATGGAATTTTCTATGACCCTCAGAGAAATGTTTGTTTTTTTTAAATTTAGGGGGTGTCTGACTACAATTTTGTCCGATTTTACCCTCCCTTGTTTCTCCCTTGCTGAGAAGGTCAAGGGCCAACCACTGCAGTGAGCTTCACTGACGCTGAGATAGGAAGAGGGGGCATTTACAGTGCATTTATTTGCAAAACTTTCTCATCTTATAGCTGGGTATCTATGGTAAGCCATAGCCTACAGCTTTAGGTATCAATGTATTGATCTTTGTTCTTGAGAGTTGAACTTGCTGGGAGTATAGGAACTCCCAAAGCGAGGATCAGACATTTTCCTGGAAGGAAGCCACAATTTTATCTCTTTCAAGGATGAAGATGCTGAATTGGCAAGTCTTTACCATTTCTGTTCTTCCAATGAATTTTTCTTTGGAGCAGCAGAAGCAGGATTCTGTATCAAAAGTGTAAACTCTGGTGCTTGGTTCAAATCTCTGACGTATTAAAGCAGTTATTTTCAACCAGTTTGCCATGGCACATTGGTGTGCTGCAGGTGTGCCGTGGGAGTTTGGGGGAGGGTCATTTATTAGTAAGACCATTGGGGGATGTGAGCCTCCCATCCAGAATCCAGAAAAGGCAAAAGTCCTCCTGGTCAGGAAATCTTTGATGCAGGTACTATGAATGGTATGGCACTCCCCCTGCAAGAACAGGTGTGTAGTCTGGGAATGCTCCTGGATTCTCTGCTGTCTCTGGACAACCAAGTAGCAGGAGTGGCTAGCAATGCATTTGTCCATCTTCAACTGGTGCAGCAACTGCAGCCATACTTGAGCCGTTCTGACCTGGCCACAGTAGTCCAATCACTTGTGACTTCAAGACTGGCTGTATGTGTAGGGTTACCAGATACAAACTGGAACAGAGTGCTTCTACCTTTAACCATTGTATAGAAGAAGGAATTTGGGCAGGTGCAGCTTTTGAAACCCTTCTGCGATGAGCCCCTGCCCAATTCCCTCTTCTATGCAATAGTTAAAGGTATAAGCACTCTGTCTCAGTTTGTATCTGGTAACCCTATGTATGTGGGGCTACTCTTGAGGATGGTTCAGAAGCTGCAATTAGTGCAAAATGCAGCAGGCCAAGTGGCTATAGGGGCTAGATGGGCTGACTCAGTTGGACCACTGCTTCAGCAGCTACACTGGCTGCCTATTTGTTTCTGGACTCAATTCAAGTTGATGGTATTGACCTTTAAAGCCCTTTGCGATTTGAATCCAAGCTAACTAAAAAACAGCCTTCTCCCGTACATTCCAATCTGCCCTCTTAGGTCATCTGATGGGGTTCTCCTTCAAGTGCTGTCTCTATCCCAAGTTAAAGGAATGGTGGCTCAGAGGTGAGCCTTCTCTGAAGTGGTGCCACAAATATGGAAATAAGAACTTTCCCCTTCCTTATAGCTTTTTGGAGAGGGCTCAAAATATGCCTATTTTGTCTGACATTTGGATGATGGGTGGTTGTTTGTCCTCTGCACTTCTGGAATAGTGCTGTAGCTTGACTAGTCCCTTTATTTGGACAATTTTGTTTCCCACCCCCCAAGGCCTAACGAGATGCGTTGGGTCTTGCTCTGTTTAAATGTTTTACATTTGTGTTAATGTTTTTGTGCTTGATGTTGTGAGTTGTTGTTTTATATTGTAATTTTATTATGTAACTCTGTAACCCACCTTGGGCATTTGATTCAGCATGGGAAAGCCAGAGTATACATTCTAATAATAATAATTTACAAATTAGCGTATATTCCTTCAGTAATGTATTTCTTTCTAATATTACCTGCAGCAGTTGGATTCAAGTATGACAGTACTTTTCCTCTTTAGGGTAGAGATCTTGAAGAGAATATATTGTTTACAGAATAACTTCATTGCATATTTACACCATCGAGGTTTTGGAAAGGACAGGACTCTTTCAAATAAAATTAAGTGCAAGAGATTCCGTAGCTCAGTCTGACGCTATTCTCTTTCCATAGGGCTGCTTTTCTGGTGCCTTGGGAAAGAGGTACTGTTCTATGTGTGTGTCCCCACTCCTCACCAAAGTGTTCAGCAAATTATACAATACTAACTGCATCCTGATAATGCTAAGGTTGGCAGTGCGGGGTCAGCTCCTTCCTTTCTCACTCTTCTTGGTCTTCTTCCTCTCTACCATTCCTCGCCTTCTGAGGTCTCCTTGCATGTCTCCCTCCCAGCGCCTCAGTAGAAATGGCAATGTCAAAAGGGTGGCGCTGGGAGAATCCAATTATCACATGAGCTGCCCTTTCAACCATGACACCTCAGTAGAAACAGTGCTGCTGAAATGGTGCCCATGATAATTGAGCCATCCCAGCTCCACCTTTTCAGTAGTGCCACTTCTGTGAGTGCATCATTTCACAGCTTATCAGCTGAGAGCAACTGATAGTGGTGCTGGGAGAGCCCAATTATTATGGGGCTTCCGTGGAACGTATCCAGCCTGTGGTCCTTATATGTTACACCCTAGTGGGTTACCTCTGTCGCAAAACTAGAATAAATTCAACATCAATTATATCCAATCACTTTTGACTTTGATTGTAGGTAATGAGGATTCTTATAAGCATCTGGCATTAAGTTTGTTCCATGAATGATCTGATTTTGGGGGCAGAATTATAAAAAGATAGAGGTGAGAATAATTATGCAAGATCTTAACTCCATTACAGAAGATCAGGGTTTTGATGTCCTCTAAGAATACAACTGAAACCTAATTATATTTGGAAATGGGTTAGCATGTTTTAATGTAAATTATACTCTGGAGGACTGGAAGATTATACACATCTAGCTACTTAGTCTATCTGACCTCCACCAGCTGTCCTGCAGGGTCAAACCCAAAATCCTGCTGAGGAGTCAGTTGGCTTGAACTGACCACAAATTGAGGGTGCAATCCTAAACTGAGTTAGGCTGGCATAAGCTAAGCCAGCAAAGTTTGGCCAGCGCAAGGGACACCGTAAAGTATGTTTGGACCACTCTCAGAGTCAGAGGCCAGCACACAGATGTGCTCCATCCTCCCTGACTCCGAGAGTGGTCAGGAGGCTACACTCTTTGGCATGGTGCATTTTGCAACAGCCATAAAGCATGCTGCATTGCTGAAACAAGTGTTCTGGTGGCACAGCTGCTGGATAGGATTGGGCTGTTAGTCTCTTTAATATTTCAGTTTCCCTTTTCTTTCTGTTGTATGACAAATTTTATATGAAAGCTTAAGTATAATTCATATTATGTTTGGTTAATACAAGATAAACTTTGTCATGTTTTCAGGTTGTTCAACATTAGTTATGAACTCTCGATTCCGAGCACTAGGTGGGAGAATAAATAACATTCGAGCATCAGAACTACCAAAGGAACGAACTCGATCTGAGATTATTTGCATTGTCCACTTTCTGGATGGCTCCTTCCAAAACTTCAAAGTTAGTGTAAGTCTTTAAGCATTTGTGAAGACCAATACCTTAAAGTGTTCATGAGCCAGGCTACCTTCCTAAGGTTCTTGCAGCTTGACAGAAACTGGAAGTCCATGGATTTATAAAAAGCAATAGTTTAATAGGATCTGGTTATAATGTTTGTGTGTTCATTGATCACAGTGTGCTTTGGTGTTCTAAATTTGGGGGGGGAAATGCTGGCAGTTTCTTTTGAAACTTGTTTTTTCACAGAGTGCATTCACAAAATATAATCATATACTGAACTAACTACTTTTAATTTGTTGAGACAGATAACATAAACTTGCTTTGACTCCATACTTTGTACGTTCATAAGTTACTCATCTGTGTTTTTCACACGGATGTATTTTGGGGGCATTCTGAATTAAGTTGTTTTGTGTCCTGGTTTTGTTAATCTTTTGTTTCACTATTTGATGTACTAGATTGACGAAGAACCTCAAAGAACAACTTTGTAAATAGAAAAGAGAAATATCCACCTTTCCTCTCTTTACACAGACCTAATCCATTCCTTAAGAGCCCTTATAGTGAAAATCTAAATGAATACAGAGGTTCCCAAATGTTTTGGCACCAGAATCCACTTTTTAAAACAACACTCTTTCAGGATCCACCTCTTTATGAGACTTAAAAATGTTTCTTTTTACCAGCCACTCAAACTTCTGTTTTTATCCTTTTAACTATGGTGGCATTTGTTGAGCTCCATGTTCATTGGATCAGGACCATTATCGTGGCCTAATGTTCCCCTTTGTCTGGCCTTTGATAAGAACTGAGACAGTCACCTACTCATGAGTAAATGTGCACATGTGGCTCAGTTTCTCTTTCCACAGAGTTCAATATATTTTCCTTGTCAGTGTCACTGGTGGATACCAACTTGCAGCTTGGTAACCACTAGCCTAGTAGAATAAGGGAAGCGTTGTGTGGTGGGATTAATATATAACATTTAATAACTTTATATGGCATCAATAAAGTGTTGACAATGGAAATTTCAGAAGTTCTAGCATCACATAATAAGGTTTAGCACCTCAGGCTGCAGTTGCAAACTATGAGCAACACTCTTGTGTTTCATCTTTTTTGACTTTTCCCATGATTTTTTTTTCATCGCCTTTAGGGCCCATTTTCACAGTAATGTGTAGAAATGCAGCACAAAAACAAACACCTTGTAAAAGGAAATCTTGTAAATATATGTGCCATGAAAGTGTGGGAACGTTCTACCCATCTAGCAGTGTATCTCACACAGAGGGTGCCTGTTCCCCAGCTGTGCTGTGGGTCTGGAAGAGTGTACTGTTTTAGGTACTTACTGTTAGGTACTTACTGTTTCAAGAGGCTCTTCTGGGTTGAGAAGTTAACAAGCATGCTCAGAAGAGCTAGCAGTGGGAGCTCCGTGATGCCAACAAATGTAAACAAACACATGGAGAACAAAGAACTGCTCCAATAGTAATAAAGCCTCTGAAACTGCCTGCAAGTACTAAAGAGAGAGTCTGCATCCACTTGCAAGCAGTGGTCAGCAGGCAGGTGAATTTTGGCTTATTTCGTTGATTTTAGAGGGACGTCGCATTTTGTGGTTTTTAAAGCCCTATTTTGTGGTAATTCGCAAATACCATTTAAGACTGCCCCTACTTATTGCTTAATGCAAATTATTGCGGTATTCTCAGGAATGTCCCCAGTATCCACAGTGGGGTCTGGAATGGAACCGCAGCAGACATTGGGACCTGCCTGTAGTTTTATGCGAGCATATAAGTATACACACTATTGAAAAATATAAGAGATTTTAAAGTTTTACCTTTAACTGTTTTTGAGAATTGCTACATTCTCAGCAGGTTCCAATGTCAATGATGATTCCAACCCTGACATCACTTCTGGCGGGTCCCAACAGATTGTCATTCTGAAAAGTGGGTCCCAGTGCTAAAAACCTTGAGAACCACTGCCCTAGAAACAATGAATTCTCTTTCAAACTGTCTCCATCCTGTGACTGGGGCACAGACCATCATTAAATTGCTACAGGGGAGACTGGCAAATTCATTCTGAACATGCTATTGTTTGAATTGTGCCTTAGGCATAAAGTTGTAGCCCTTCTAGAATTAAAACAACACAGTCTTGATGTTTAGCTAAACCTTCAGGGTTCTTGAATGTGAACTGTTCGTCACATTTTGCCTTTCCAACTGTTTTAGTTTTTTTTTAAAAAAATGAAAAGCTCATTCTGTGGATAGTGTCTATCTAAGTAGGTCTTGTTGCTAAGGAGTTCCAATTTAATTCAATCTAATGTGTAAGTGTTTAGTACAATGCTGTATTATAATCTTCAAAATAATCATGTTGAACTCACAATTCGGTAGCCAGAATCCTTTATTTTCAAATTGGTCTGTATCTCGTGAAAGGAGCTGCCTTCTCTCTCTCTCTCTCTCTCTCTCTCTCTCTCTCTCTCTCTCTCTCT
>JAJKFI010000080.1:3888098-3980874 GCA_029204185.1 Lerista edwardsae
TCTCTCTCTCTCTCTCTCTCTCTCTCTCTCTCTCTCTCTCTCTCTCTCTCTCTCTGAGAAGAGAGAGAAAGTGTATGCATACACACTCTTGTATGCAGCTGCATGACAAATAGGTTTCAAAGAGAAATTAATAAGCTTAGTCTCAGTAGAAAATTCCCTGTATACAGCAACTGTTAGCAAAATTATGCTTTTCTGCAATACTACCTATCTTGCTGATATGTTCACTCATTCACTAAATACATTTCATTTCTTTTTTTCAGAAACAAGACACTGGCCACATTTTGTTAGATTTGGCCTATAATCACTTGGGTGTGACAGAAAAAGAATATTTTGGTCTACAGCATTGTGAAGAATCAGAAGATTCACCAGTAAGGAAACCTATTAATATTTACAGTGTACACTTAAATTTGCAATTAGCAAATCAATTTAGTATTTTTCTGCTTTTACAGCGATGGCTTGAATCTGGTAAGCCTGTTCGAAAACAGCTAAAAGGTAAGATTTCAAAATCTCTTATATTCTTTGGTAGTGTGTATACTTGTATGCTCGCATAAAACTACAGGCATGTCCTGGTATCTGCTGTGGTTCCATTCTGGACCCCACCATAGATACCTGAAATTGTGGATACTGGACACCTTTTTAAACATCAGTGGTTTTGCTGCAACAAGGTAAAAAAAAATGGTTTAATGTTCCCCAATCTTTTTAATAGGTGTCCCAGTATCCATGGTATCCATGGATAACTGAAACCATGGATACTAAATCAGTGGATACCGGGACATGCCTGTACTGTACTACAGTGATCCTTTTCAATAAGCATAAGAAGATAATGATATGTATTTGTTGAGTGAATGTTTAGTTATAAAGACTGGTAGATATAAAGGATCTTGTGAAGAATGTAATGAATTTTATTTCTTTTCAATATTAACTTCCCATGGTAATTTCAAGCGTCCAGCCTTACAGTGTTTTTGAATCCATTGCTACACCTGAGACTCATAGCTGTCAAAAAGTTGGCAGCATAAAGATTTGTACAGTGAATTTTTTTCATCTTCTGTGCTTTAGAGCTGGTAATCATAGAATTGGAAGGGACCTACAATGTCATCTAGTTGAACCCCTTGCCTGTAGCAGGAAGTCCTCCTAGAGCCTCTCCAACAGGGGCCTATTGAGCCACTGCTTGAAGATCTCTAGTGGAGGAGAATCTGCCTCCTTGGTAATTGGTTCCACCACTTGAACCACCTTTAAGAATATCTTCCTAATGTCCAACCGGAATCTCCTCTTTTGCAGTTTGAACCCATTTGATCTAGTTCTATTGTCAGAGGCATTTGAGAACAAATGTATTCTTTCTTCCATATGACAACTCCTCAGGTATTTGAAGAGTGCTGTCATATCTCCTCTCAGATTTCTCTTCTCCAGGCTAAACATACCAAGATCTCTCAACCCTGAGCTTGTTCTTCAATCCTTTTCTCCAGTTCTTACCTCCAGTTCATTGTCCTAGTCAAACCTCTTTGAACCTGCTCCAGTTTGGCTGCATCTTTTCTAAAGTGAGGTGCCCAGAATTGGGCACAGTATTCCAGGAGAGGTCTGACTAGACTTGCCAGGTTTTCAAAATGACAATAAGGGACACACAGGTATTGGGATAGTGCTTTCTATCAAGCCACTCCATGGTTACCAGAAATAATATAAAAATTACGCAGTTAGCCATGGTGAGGCAGCAACAGCAGCAGAATTTTAGGATGGGATTTTTTAAAGTCCCATTCAACATTGATAACGGGACACGATTTTTAAATCTTAAATACGGGAAGTCCCTTATAATAAGGGACACCTGGCAAGTCTAAGTCTGACCAATGTGGAGTAAAGCAGAATAACTACGTCTCACAACTTGAAAGGTACGGTTCTACTAATGCAGGATAAAATTGAGTCTGCCTTCTTTGCAGCTGCATCACACTGTTGACTCATGTTCATTTTGTAATCTATTGCAACCAATATCCCTCTTATATGTTGTGTTGTCAAGCAAGGTATGATCCATTCTAAATCTGCATTTTTTGTTATTTTGGCCCAAGTGCAGAACCTTTCATTGTTCTTGTTGCACTTCATTTTGTTCATTACAGTCCAGTGATCCATTTTTGCAAGATCTTCCTGAATTCTTATACCACCTTCTATTGTGTTTGCTAATCCTCCCAGCTTGGTATCATCTGCAAATTTGATGTTGCCCACTTGTATCCCTTCATCCAAGTCATTGATGAAGATCCTAAAGAGAACCAGGCCCATGACAGAGCCCTGGGGTATGCGACTTGAAACCATCCTCCAGGCTGACACAAAGTCATGGATGTGCACCTTTGCATACAGTGGGTTGCAAACCCACTTAACGATTGTATCATCTAGCCCAGTGATTCCCAAATTGTGAATTCATGGGGGCACTGCCAGATGTCCCCGGCAGCCTTTTCTTCCTATCTCTCCCAGGCGCCATTACAGTATCTTGGATCATGTGAGATCTTAGTGATTCTCATTAGATACCATATGATCCCAAATGGCAGCACTTGGGAGAGCCCTGGAAGAAGAGGCAACTGTGAGGAAAGGGCACTGTGACCACGAAATGTTTGGGAACCACTGGTATATGTCCAATATTTTACCAATTTGCTGATTAAGATATCATGGGGAATCTTGTCAAATACTTAATTGTTATCAAGATCCACAACATTTCTATTGTCATGTTAGTTAATAATATTTGTCTTGTAAGATTTATTTTTGACAAATCCATGTTGGCTTTTATTACTCACCAAGTGCTAAACAGATGTGTTTTATAATTTGTTTCAGATACCCTAAAACAGTGGTTCTTAATCTTGTTGGAGGTACTGAACCCCACAAGTTTCATTTGTGCATTCACCGAACCCTTCATAGTTGGAAAAATAAAATGTTTTTTTTCAAATTCAAAACATAGATATATATATTTTATTAGTGCACAAAATGAACCCTGCATCAGTTGCACATAAAATCACTGTGTTCAAAGAACAAAACATGAATGTCACACAAAAACATAACTCAATGAATATTTACTGCAAATCAATGTGACTTTTGCTGTTGCCTTTTAGAGACAAGTTCAGAAATGCGCGGCTTCACCTTGGCAGGTGCCACTCTCATATCATTTTTCCTTTTCTTTGTTTTTATGTCTAAAATATAAACGAATGGAATGACACACATCTCCGCCAAACCCCTGAGACTGACTCACCGAACCCCTGGGGTTCGATTGAACTCAGGTTAAGAACCACTGCCCTAAAAGGTCTTAATAGTTGATGGGTTCCTGAGCCAACATGAAATGAAATGTTGAAAGTACATAGTAGAGATGTAGTACAGCCCATAGTATAGTACTCTAGATTGGACGTTCTGTTGCAACTCACGTTAATGTTCTTACTGAGTTCCTTTTTATCAATTCTGTTTTAAAAATAATTAAAAGGTCTTTAAAACATCTAAGATTTTTTGTGTAGAAGCAAAACTGATTTTGCATTCTATGTAGTTTCCATGTAATTTCCAGTCCAATCCTATTGGGATTCTCCACTGCCAGAACTAGCATTTTGGCAGCACATCCTGCCTTATGGCGATGCCAGCAGTGTGCAGAACTGTGCTGCCAGAATGCTCACAGAGAGGCCACAGAGGCCCAGTGCATGCCAGAGGACAGAGGAGTAATCTGCTGATGACCGTGAGTTGGCAGTGGGGTGGAGCAGGGTGGAGATGGAATGGGGGAGGGCATGTTAGAAGGTGGGATCCAGTGCCAGATGCTATCCTCTTATCTCCTGACATGCCCCCTTTCTCTCCTCAGGCCTGTGCCAGCTCTTTAGATGGCCAAGTCTGAGGAGACCCATTGGTAACTGGGAGGTTTAGGGGGAGTCTCCCAATCTTCATCCTTCCACCATATAATTCAGTGCAGCCCATTCTAGAGTGGCTGCATGCTTTGTTAGGGGAAAGGAAAGAATTGGGCTGTTATCTTTTTATCGCCCATGCCCCTGCAGGAGGACACATACCAGAAGTGGGTTTTCACATGTGGGGCCGCAGCTTCACTGAATATAAATCTGATCTGCATTTAACTACTGTATTTAAATGGATATTTATCAAAGTGGGTGAATGTTTATCAAAGTTATTATCCATGAAACTTCTACTCCCACAATTCCCTGTCTATTGCTGGAGGCCTTTAAGGAGAGGCTGGTTAGCCATCTATTGTAGTTATGGACAACCTGCATTAGCAGGGGGTAATGCTGGATCTTAAAAGTCCCTTCCAATTCTATGATTTTTTTCCTTCCCACCCACACTGAACTTGACAATTATGCCCTATGTAACCGTGGAAATCAGCAGTTGGAATGCTCAGACTGACAATGCAGCTTTAGGCAAAAGTGATTCTGCTTCACCAGCCAGTTCAGGAAAGGAACCAAAACTTTCCTGGTTGAGTGACAAGCCAATTTTGTGCAATTGTAGTTGGGTGAGTGGCTACCATGATACAAAAAAAGAAACTGAAGAGAGAGCATGTAGGAATTAAATAGCACAGATATGTTGTCCCAAATTGGGCCACTTAGCATGAGGCAAGATGAGCCAAAGATGGCCACTCTTCATATCCAAGTGGGGAGGCAGGACACCCTCTTTGTTCTGTAAGGTAGGAAAGAGCCTGAAAGTATTTTGAGGTTTTAAAATATAAATAAGGACATGGGTATTGGTTTTAATTTTGTAAAATATTATAGGAAGCTTCCCGTGCAGCCTGCATTTTCGAGTAAGGTTTTTTATACCTGATCCCAACACACTGCAACAGGAACAAACCAGGTAATTTTTGTTTTCAAAATTTGTAACAGTTTTTAAGAACTTCTTTATTTCAGTTGAGATATTCACATACAGAATTGCATATTAACTCAGCTAAAACATATCCCACTTGTAATTAATATAAATCTTAGTATTAATATTCATATATTTCAAAGCAGCTTGCATAGCAAAGGAAATGACAGATGCAAATTACTGTGTATTGAATTTGATCATCTGGTCCAAGATATAGTGTTCACCTGTTCTTTCTGCAGTTGATTGCTACAGATGATTTGGGAGTTGGGCTTCTCATCTTTGATAATAGCTAATTGTTGGTGGCAAGGAAAAGCACTACTTCTGCTCCAGCCAAAGTAATTTTTTTTTTGCAGAAACTGTTAAGATTCAGGGAAGCTGGAGTAATTCGCATAACAATATCCATGTGACTGAAACTGCATGGCAAAGTGAACAGTGTTGCAAAACAAGCTATAAGAATATCTTGTACATAACTAGAAGTGCAATTCTGTTATGTTTACATGAAGCTTTCTCCAGGGTGCTATTAATGTTGTTTATTAACCTTTGTATGAGGTAAAATTGATCTTTATAGAATATTGTGAAGTATAGCAACCCTTTGATTTAACAGACCTCAGACTTTGGTGGATGTTGTCCACCTCTTTTAAAAAGTCATGTTTTGTGCAAGCATCTGTGTGCATTGTCAGAAATACACTTGGATTTAATTAACTTTCAGCATGAAAGGTCACCCTTTCCTCCATTAGTCTGTTAAATCAAGAGTTTATTATATAGGCTCACTTATTATGTGGTTTTAGATGGTTGCACGTCTAACGTTTGAGTGTTGGATGCATTGATGTATTTGTTCATCATAATGGAAATTTCTGAGGGTGCAATCCTAACCTGGAGTTAGGTCAGCACAAGTCCCGTAAAGTGTGTTTGGTCCACTGCATCCTCAGAGTTAGGGCGTAAATTAAGTGAGGAAAATACGTAGCTTACATACGTATAGTAAAATAGTAATAGTAATAGTAATAGTAGTATAGTAATACACAAGGGTTTAAATACATAGTTGATTAAAGTTAAATGTGTAATAATGTTTTCAAACTTTAAATTTTAGACATTTGTTCTTCTTGCAACTGAAAGCTGATATTTTGGAAGGAAGGTAACAATTCTTATTAAAACAATTTTGATTGAATTTGAGTTAAAAATTCAAGGGAAGAAGATACAGTTTCAACGCTATGAGACAAGCACTCTTAGATTTAGGGTGCAATCCTAAACTGAGTTAGGCTGGCATAAGCTAAACCAGCAAAGATTGGCCAGCACAAGTATGGACCACTCTCGAAGTCAGAGGCCAGCACACAGACGTGAGCCATCCTCCCTGACTCTGAGAGTAATCCAAACACACTTGATGGTGGCCCTTGTGCTGGTTTAGTTTATGCTGGCCTAACTCCAGTTTAAGATTGCACTCTTAGACTCTCTCTGAGACTGATGGTTATGTTGGTTGCCAGGAGCAGTATTGTCATTCTATCCTTGTACCCCCAACCCCTCTGACTGATCCTGCCATCCCATTCCCTCCTCCCTTGCCCCATGCCACGGCCAGTTTGAAAAACATGGCCCTAAGTAGTGCATGGCTACCAAACCAGTCACTAACCAACCAGCTAGCACAACAGCCACCTCTGGGTGGATGGTGGGCTCGAGAAAAGTTCTGCAATTACTTGCCAAACAGGCTTCCTGGTTGCTGGGGTAACAGTGGCATCAGGTAAACATATTATATTCTGAGCTGGAAAAGAGGCAGAGCTACACATGCCAATAGGACAGGCCCCAGTTCAAACAAGCCCAGGATTTAGGCAATAGCAGTAGGATGCAAGGCTACGGATTCTAACTCCATAGAGCTAGTAGCCTGAGGAGTCTGACCTGAGAAAGAAACCGCTGCTTTCTCCAAGACATGCTAAGGCAATGAGGGGGTGGTCTCTCTGGGCCAGGAAGTAGGATCCTTCCCAGGTGAATGGAGAAGATGGGTGGATGAGGCCTATTATTATGATACTGTGAGTATGGTGAGGAAACCCCCTCCCCCAAACTTGGACTAGGGGCTGAAGAGCCCCATACTGGTATCAACTGATATGGTTGGACTGCTTTCAGAATGAAGTTTCAAAAAGCCTATCTGGATTGCTAATGCCAGTGCTGTATGAAGTGCATGGATACCCTGCAATTTTTTTGGTCTAATTTTTTCGATAGAGTAAGCGTTCTATCAGTGTTGAAGTCCAGTGCTTGAAAGAGCACAATTGCCAATGTATTGTAATCTTATGTGATAAATGAATACGATTGACTCTGTTTTCCAGAAGTGGAAAATGCTTGTTTTGGATAACAAGGACATTTGCAGTTAAGTGGGTTACCATTAAACATTCAGTGAATGCTGTATTATGCATTCTGTGATTGTATGCATTGAAGGTCATGGATGCATTCACACAGCTCCATGAGCTACTTGAAGGATCCCACTTGAAAGGTGGAACGTAAGCTGAATCCATTTGCCTTATAAAAGCAGTTGACTTATTATGTTTATGACCTTGTTGTAAAGCTAACGAAGGGAGCAACAGTTTTCATTTCAGTCTAAAGCCAATTCTAAGTGCCAAAATGGTAATAAGGCAAGTGATGCTAGATGGTTGTACAGGCATTGTGTGGACTCCAGCATTCTATAGAATGCCTGGCAAAGTATGGAAGAAGTTTATTTTGTCCTGACCTTACATATTTTACCTAGAGATTGTATAGAATGCTTAGGTATTCTAATAGAATGCCTACCCTGTTTTTGGCAAAGTATGAAAGAAGCTTATTTCATTCAGACCTTACATACTTAACATAAGGGTTGTATAAAATGACTATCCTTTTTTTGGCAAAGCATTACCCAGGTCAACTGCAACATAACAGTTCACGGGAACCAGGCAAGGATTTGATAAGTGTGTGTGTAAGATAAAGCGTCAAACTAAGAAAAGTTGTTGTGTGAAGAAAAATGTTCTATGCCAGTGATTCTCAAACTTTTTAGCACCGGGACCCACTTTTTAGAATGACAATCTGTCCTCATCTGTCTATGATCTACCAGAAGTGAAGTCAAGGCTGCTTTCCTGAGAATGCAGCAATAAGTTGGGCTATTTCTCAGCTATTTTCCAATAGCAAACAAATCAGAAAGAAAAAAAGTCTATTTACAACCTTGACACAAGCAAAACAACCACACAGCCCTCCCACTTTCCAGCATCTCAAAACAATGCAATGTGTGTCAGAATATTTTTAAATGTCAGATACTAGTTCATTAATAAAATTTTAGGTTTCAATTCATTAATAGTGTCCCCCCTCTTGTGTATTATATTATCCTTTGCCAAAAAATTGGCAGCATTATATAGAATACCTAGGCATTCTGTGGAATCCCTTAGTATGTAAGTTCAGAACAAAATGGGCTTCTTTCATAGTTTGCCCCTACCCCCAAAAAGGGTAGACGTTCTGTAGAATACCTAGGCATTCTTTACAATTCTTAGGTAAAGTATGTAGGTTCAGAATGAAATAAATTTCTTTCATGCTCTGCCAGGCATTCTATAGAATATCTGAGTTTCATGCTATGCCTGAAACTATATAAGCATTCTAAATACGTACAAAGCTGCCTTCTACTGAGTTGGTCTATCTAACTGAGCATATTCTATAGTAACTTGGTGTAACTCTCCAGCCTTTCAGATGGGTGTTTTTCCCAACCTTTTCTAGCTATGTCAGGGATTGGACCTGGGACCTTTTGCATGCTAAGCATATGCTCAACCAGTGAGCTACAGCCTCATCCCCATTGGCACCTACATTTTCTTGCCATATTTTGGCATATGCCCATATTTTAGACAAAATTTATCAACTTGTGTCAACTCTTTCTTTCAGGTTGCTGTGCCCTGTTAATTCAGCTGTTGTACTTGCTTCATATGCTGTTCAGTGTAAGTACTGATAGATAGATATATGTATACTATAGCCAGCAAAAGGTTTGGTTCAGTTTCATTTAGACACATTGAAAAAGATCCTACGTTTTGTTCAATTTTGGTTGATTCTCTGGCCAGATCTTGTTGTTATTCCAATAATGTGTGTTAATATTCCAATAATATGCCATATTCACACAATGTCTGTAACACATGCAACCTTCTAGCATCACTTTTGGCACCTAGAATAGGCTTTAGATTGAAATGCTTATGCCCCAGTTCTCTGTGAGAAGTTTCAAGGGCGCCACACTATGTGTGTTCTGGCTTCCTTTATATTAGAGAGCACTGCAGACCTATGGTGCCTTCATAATACAGGTGGGCCTGTGATATCTGCAGATTTGGGACTCATAGCTTTTAGAACTTTGGCCCAAGTTTCAGCCCAAAACAGGCATTCTGAGTGCCGGGGAGGCTGTGCACAGCAGCTCATGGCCTTTGAGGCCCTCAGAAAATCCTCCAGACTCAACCGGCACACAGCTCTGGTTGGGTTCAAAGGGTGGGGACCAAATCAGCAGGTTTTAATACCCATGGATTTCAGTATTTGCAGGGGTTCCTGCAATGGAACCCTCACTGGTAACAAGGGCTACCTGTATCACAAATACACTGGGTTGAACATTTGAATGCAGTTGGGTAGTATAACCTCTTGCAGACTACATCAGCTATGTACTGGTAGTCTTCAAAGCATGTCTGTAGTTACTGGCTGCCATCTCCTTCGCTTAATTTTCATTATAATATCTCCCAAATCAAATCCTGGCTTTTGTCTTTCCCATAATCTGTCACCTCAAGTTGCCTTTGCATGCTGCTAGACAAAGTGTTCTCTTCCCAGGCTGAATAAGGAGTTACCCAATGCCATCATAAAATACCCTCCCCCAACTTTAACTAGTGATGGTCTTGTAAGGAAGAATGAAATTTCTTTCCAGGGGGCGTTAAGGAATCATTAGTGGGCCTCATGGATTATGAGTTTAACAAAAGCAAGAGCGGATCAGCATTCCTGGTTGTTAACCTGTGATAGTATTGTTCACCATAGTTTTAGAAACTTGAATTTGATAGTGCTTAGAAAATATTTTGAATGTGTTTTGAGAACAGAATACTCGCTGAATAGATTTGGTACTATAGGTTGAGAATCCCTTATCTGGACTGCTTGAGATGGGAAGGTGTCTGGATTTCAGAATAATTGCATACAAATGAGAAATGCTTCCTCTTGCTATTTTCACTCATTTGTGTGTCTACAGTCCTCTTTCTTTCAACAACGTTTGTTTAAAACATAGTTTAAAATGTTGCTCGAGTCTTCAACCCATGGATTAAAACACATTATGGGATTTAGTTCCAACATTTCACTTTCATCTGTGGAAAGCATATTCAGGGGGTTACAAAGAATTTTGTATCCTCTGTTCACTGCTCTGAATAGCATCCCTTTTTAAGTTGGCTCAAGTGGACCTCTAATTGGCCTCACCTGATAACTGGCCACAGGCTTACTTGCCAGCACCTGCTTGAATTTTAAAAGCATACTCACACAATTTTGACTGTTCCTCATTACCACTATTTCCTATGCGGGTTTCTCCTCAAGGGTTTTTATTCCAGTATAAGTACTGGAAGGCAGGCATTACTTATACTGAGGGTCTCTTCTTTTTTGTTCGTGTTGTTTTTATGTTTTTGAATTTCAATGGCTTCCCTGTATTCTGGTATGGTATTGTTGCACTGTGGAAAGAACTTATTTGATTAAAATTTGATGACCAGTTCTCACATCTTGTTCTGCCAAGATGTCTGTCTATTTGTATAGACACACACCCCAGAGAAGAGAAGTATTTATACCCTGTTCATGGGAATGAGCACAAGACCTTCTAGTGTTCACACTACAGACAGTTTTTTAAAAAGTTGTGGACAAAACTGTCTGGATTTCAGATGTCCAGATAAGAGATACTGTATGAGTAAAGCATATAGCAAAATGTGTAGGCCAATTGATATGCATTCCAATGAAGTGCATTATTGCATTTTAGAGTGTTGTCCAGGGTGCATATGGCTCACGCGCTGCCCCAGTTGGTCTTCCACCTGGTGGTCGGGATGCTAGACATCCCATCTTCTTTCCTGGGTGAAAGTTGGCCTCAGTGTGTAATTGTAGGGGGCAGGGTTGCTCCACCCTTTTCCTTCTCCCCCAAGGGGCATTCGCATCACAGGCAGGCTAAGCAATCTCACCAGCCAGCTGCCTAAACCCCACTGCCCTTCACCGTTGGCTTGCCAGGGTTTTGAAAGAGGAGACCATCCCCCTCAGTGGCTGCTCCCACCCCTCCTGCCTGATTGATAGGGATTAGGCCCTGGGTTGCCCCCTCCATTTCTGGAGCTCCTGTGGCCAGGTATCCCTTGTTCCAGAGGTGTCATCTACTCCCCAGTAGACGGTTCGCTGGGCGGGAGTAGGGAGTGATTGACAGTCCGTCGATTCACTTCTGGTTTCTTCGCGCGGCTTTCCCTCGCCTCGGAGGGGGCGCCTGCTCACCTTGGGGGATGGGTGGGGGGTGCGCCGGGTGCCTGGGCGAGCAGGCGCCCCCTCCGAGGCGAGGGAAAGCCACGCGGGGCGCACGAAGAAACCGGAAGTGAATCGACGGACTGTCAGTCACTCCCTACTCCCGCCCAGCAAACCGTCTACTGGGGAGTAGATGACACCTCTGCCTTGTTCCCTGTTCTCTTTGACTGCCTTGACTGCCTGCAGTGTTTCCAGAGAAGCCCAGGCAGGCCTGACAATGATGGGCCCAAAGCCACCGCCTGCCAGCTCTCTGTCTGGGTCTGCTGCAGCACAGCTGTACATGCAGCAGATAGCTCGTGCAGGTGCAATACTGGCATCACTGTGGCCACACCATTAACATCGGGGGCTGCACCTTAGCCAAACCTGCACAGCAGAGTGGTCAGTGTCTTTCTTGGCGGGAATGCTGTTCATTCCCCTGCTCATATGCTGACGTCCAAGCGAGCAGTGAGTTGGGGGCAAGATGCATAGCTTGCTCTGCAGTTGCCCGACCGTCCCTGCCAGAGCCAGGTAAGTGGGGATCATGGAAGCAGCCCCCCCCCTTGAGCAGCTGCCCGCAGATGGAGGGGCAGTGGTCTCAAAGAGGCAAAACAGGCGGTCAGCTTTGGCATGGAGGGCCCCATTTTGATGACGGATCGTGGAATGCCAACAGGGCAAGGTGCCACCGGAGCATGCGATCATTGTGGTCCTTGAGGAGGAGCATCCAGAAGAGGGGGGCACAATCTGTAGAAATGACAAAGGGGGTAGCATCTGTGTAATACTGCCAGGATATAACTGCCCATTTGACTGCCAGCGCTTCCTGTTCAATGGTTGTATAGCAACGTTCTGCTAGTTGCAGCTTCCAGCTCAGGTAGGCCACAGGGTGTTCACCTTCCTGTCCGTCCTATGCCAAGACAGCCTCCAATCGGGTTGTTGAGGCATTCACTTGGATGATAAAGGGTCATGAGAAGTCAGTGCTATGGAATACTGGATCTCTTAATAGGGCTGATTGCAGATCCTTGAAGGTTTAGGTTGCAATCAGGCTCCATGGTAAGGGGCCCATGCTGGGCCCTTCAATAAGTCCATCGGGGGCTAGCCCAGGTGGCAAAATGGGGAATAAAGCACCTGTAGTAATCTGCCAAGCCCAGGAGCTGCCTCAGCTGGTGGCGAGTGCGGGGCCAGGGAAAGACTTCAATAGGGTCCACTTTCTCCAGTTGCAGGTCTATCCACCCACAGCTGACCATGTGATCTAAATACTTTAATGAGTCGGTGCTCAGAAGGCTTTTCCTGGGGTTGGTCCGCAAGCTTGCAACTTGGCCTGCCAGCAGGAACTTCTGTAGATTGTCCAGGTGTTCTTCCCACGTCCTGCTAAACACAAGGATATCGTCGAGATAAGCAACACAGAACGAGCGGTACAACTCCAATACCCAGTCAACCAGCCTTTAAATGTTGGCAGAGGCTCCATATACGCCGAAGGGCATGACAGTGAAATAGAGCAACCTCTGTGGTGTTGCAAAGGCTGTCTTCTCTTGGTCACCCAGATGCAGGGGGACTTGCCAGTAGCCCTTTGTTAAGTCTAAGGACGACAAGTAATGGGCTTCCCCGACTAGGTCTGTTAGGGCATCAGCATGTGGCATGGGATAGGCGTCAAACCTGATTCGCTTGTTGACTTCTCAGAAGTCGGTCAGAACCAAATCAAGCTGTTGGGCTTGGGTACAAGTACTATGGGACTCCTCCACTCACTTCTGGATGGCTCTATCAAACCTAGGTGCAGCATGTCTGTGACCTCCTTGTCAACAACCTCTTACAGGGCAAAGGTCACAAGGCCGCCCAGACCACTACCCCCCCCCAGCTCCATTAGTACCTTATGCTACAGGATCGAGGTTTGCCCTAGAGCTGTTGAGAAGCTCTGAGGGAAGTGACGCAGGTGGTCCTCCAGTTGCTGCTTCTGGGTCCAGTTCAGGGCATCCCCAAATGGTGGGCAAATGGGTTGGGTGGGGGGCTGGTGCATCAGTCCCTCGGGGACTCCCTCGGGATCTACACGCAGCTCTGCCAGGACTAGGGCAGGGGCTCCACCCATTCCTTCAGAAATGGACGTGGATGACCTGCTGTTGGGTGGGCCGAGGACTGCACCGCACTTCATATGTGCCTGGCTCTAGGCCCTGGAAGATGGGGAAGGGCCCTTTCCAAGGACCTGTGCCTTGTAACGGTCCCTTTCATTAACATCTGAGAGACAGTAATAGCCATGACATGAAATGAATAATAATAATGGCCAGAAAATAAATGCACTCAATACTTCCCCACAAGCAGTGGATGAACAGCAGTGCCCTCCCCTGCAATTGCTCCACTGCACATAGTACTCAGTCACTTATTGCTCCTGTACCTGGGGGTTCAATGTGGCCATTTTGATACAATGAAAATAGTACACTTTGGTTTATTCATTGAATTCCTTGTGAGATTCCGCATCAAATGGTATATAACATGATGGTAATTTCTGAAAACAGTGATTTTAACAAACCACAATTTTTACATAAGAAGTTGTATTTTCAGGTTTTTGGCCATAACTTTTGACCGAATAAAGATATTACATTCTGGTGTTTTCATGGACTTCCTTGTGAAATTCCACATTATTTCCTTTTGAAATAATACATGATGGTATTATTCCTTAAAGTGGGGATTCTAGAAATTTTGGTCCGTAAAGGTGAAACACACACACCCGCCCCCACTTCATAAGTAGCTATGCTACTGGTTCCACTGAACTTACTCCCAGATAAGCATGTGTAGGATTTCAGCCTTAGTTTATTCTTAAGCCGTGTTCTCAAATGACATTCAAAATATTTGTTAAAAAAAAACATTTTTTTAAAAACGTTCTCTGTCCTGTTGGGGTAAGTTAATATGTGTTTAGGTAACAGTAAAAGTAAACGTTTCCGTATGACCAAATTGTCTCGTCATGACCAACTGTAGGGGTGGTGCTCATCTACATTTCTAAGCTGAAGAGCCTGCGTTTGTCCAAGGACAAGCTTCCATGGCCATGTAGCCAGCATGACTATATGCTGTAGCGCACGGAACACTGTTACCTTCCCACCGAAGTGGTACCTATTTATCTACTTGCATTTTTATGTGCTTTCGAACAGCTAGGTTGGCAGGAGCTGGGACAAGTGACGGGAGCTTACACAGTCTCGAACTGCCAACCTTCTGGTCAATAAGCTCAGCTCAGCAGTTTCACCTGCAGCGCCACCATGTCACCATTTGTTTTGGTATAGAGTTCTAAATGTCAAGAGTCCAGTTTCAAGTGCTTAGGAAGCAGAGCAGGAGACAACCTCCTGCACCTCAAGAGCGGGCTGTCTGAGACGAAGGAAACATTAAACAAAATTTTACTCCATGCCAGCAGAATCACCAACCAAACTGTTAAATTATTTTTAATAGTAAAAAGGAAGTTTGCTTGTGACTCATTGCTTCTCATAGAATCATGGAATTGGAATGGACCTACATCTAGTCCAAACCTCTGCCTGCCTGTAGCAGTAAATCCTCCTTTGTTGTTCAGTCGCTAAGTCGTGTCCGACTCTTCGCGACCCCATGGACCACAGCACGCCAGGCCTCCCTGTCCTCCACTAGCTTCCTGAGTTCGCCCAATTTCATATTCATTGCTTCGGTGACACTATCTAACCATCTCATCCTCTGTCGCCCCCTTCTCCTTTTGCCTTCAATCTTTCCCAGCATGAGGGTCTTTTCTAAAGAGTCCTCTCTTCTCATCAGGTGGCCAAAGTATTGGAGCTTCAGCTTCAGCATTTGTCCTTCCAGGGAGCAATCAGGCTTGACCTCCTGGAGAATTGACCGATTGGATCTCTTTGCAGTCCAGGGGACTCTCAAGAGTCTTCTCCAACACCATAATTCAAAAGCATCGATTCTTCGACGCTCTGCCTTTCTTATGGTCCAGCTCTCACAGCCATACATGGCTACTGGGAAAACCATCGCTTTAACTATGCGAACCTTTGTTGGCAGGGTGATGTCTCGGCTTTTGATTAAGCTATCTAGGTTCACCATAGCTTTCTTCCCAAGAAGTAAACGTCTTTTAATTTCATGGCTGCAGTCACCATCTGCGGTGATCTTGGAGCCCAGGAAAATAAAGTCTGTCACTGCTTCCATTTCTTCCCCTTCTATTTGCCAGGAAGTGATGGGAGTGGTTGCCATGATCTTAGTCTTTTTAATGTTGAGCTTCAAACCAATTTTGGCACTTTCCTCTTTCACCCTCATCAAAAGTTTCTTTAGGTCTTCCTCACTTTCTGCCAGTAGAGTGGTATCGTCTGCATATCTGAGGTTGTTGATGTTTCTCCCAGCAATCTTGATTCCAGCTTGTGAGTCTTCCAGCCCTGCCTTCCTCATGATGTACTCTGCGTATAAGTTAAATAAGCAGGGTGACAGTATACAGCCTTGTCGTACTCCTTTCCCTATTTGAAACCAGTCGGTTGTTCCATGTCCAGTTCTAACTGTTGCTTCCTGACCCGCATAAAGGTTTCTCAGAAGGCAGATCAGGTGGTCTGGAACTCCCATCTCTTCAAGAACTTGCCACAGTTTGTTGTGATCCACACAATCAAAGGCTTTAGCATAATCAATGAAGCAGAGGTAGATGTTTTTCTGGAACTCTCTTGCTTTCTCCATGATCCAGCGAAGGTTGGCAATTTGATCTCTAGTTCCTCTGCCTCTTCGGAAACCAGCTTGTACATCTGGTAGTTCTCGATTCACATACTGCTGAAGCCGAGCTTGTAGGATTTTGAGCATGACCTTGCTAGCATGTGAAATGAGTGCAATGGTGCGGTAATTCGAGCAATCTTTGGCATTGCCCTTCTTTGGGATTGGAATGTAAACTGATCTTTTCCAGTCTTGTGGCCACTGTTGGGTTTTCCAAATTTGCTGACATATGGAGAGCAGCACTTGGACAGCATCATCTTTTAAGATTTTGAGTAATTCCGCTGGAATGCTGTCACCTCCACTAGCTTTGTTGTTAGTGAGGCTTTCTAAAGCCCACTTGACTTCACTCTCCAGGATGTCAGGTTCGAGCTCAGTGACTGTACCACTGTGGTTATCAGGAACATTTAGATCGGCCTTATAGAGTTCCTCTGTGTATTCTTGCCACCTCTTCTGAATCTCATCTGCTTCTGTTAGGTCCTTGCCATTTTTGTCCTTTATTGTGCCTACCTTAGCATGAAATTGTCCTTTGACATCTCCAATTTTCTTGAAAAGATCTCTAGTCCTCCCCATTCTGTTGTTTTCCTCTATTTCTTTGCATTGCTCATTTAGAAAGGCCTTCCTATCTCTCCTTGCTGTTCTCTGGAAATCTGCATTCAGTTGGGTATATCTTTTCCTTTCTCCCTTGCTTTTGGCTTCTCTCCTTTCCTCAGCTATTTGTAAAGCCTCGTCAGACAGCCACTTTGCCTTCTTGCATTTCTTCCTCTTTGGGATGGTTTTAGTTGCTGCCTCCTGTACAATGTTACAGACCTCCGTCCAAAGTTCTTCAGGCACTCTGTCTACCAAATCTAAGCCCCTAAATCTATTTGTCACCTCCACTGTATATTCGTAGGGGATCTGATTTAGGTCATACGTGGAGGGCCTAGCGGTTTTCCCTACTTTTTTCAGTTTAAGCCTGAATTTGGCAAGAAGAAGCTGATGATCTGAGCCACAGTCAGCTCCAGGTCTTGTTTTGACTGCCTGTATGGAACTTTTCCATCTTTGGCTGCAAAGAATGTAATCAATCTGATTTCGATGTAGACCATCTGGTGAAGTCCATGTGTACAGTCGCCGTTTGTGTTGCTGGAAAAGGGTGTTTGCTATGACTAATGTGTTCTCCTGACAGAACTCTATCAGTCTTTGCCCTGCTTCATTTTGTACTCCAAGACCAAACTTGCCTGTTATTCCTCTTACCTCTTGACTGCCTACTTTAGCATTCCAATCCCCTATGATGAGAAGGACATCTTTTTTGGGTGTTAATTCTAGAAGCTGTTCTAGGTCTTCATAGAAGCGGTCAACTTCTTCCTCATCAGCACCAGTGGTTGGGGCGTAGACTTGGATTACTGTGATGTTGAAAGGTTTGCCTTGGATCCGAATGGAAATCATTCTATCATTTTTGAGGTTATACCCCAGTACTGCTGTTCTCACTCTCTTGTTCACGATGAAGGCTACTCCATTTCTTCTAAGGGATTCCTGCCCACAGTAGCAAATATAATGGTCATCTGAATTAAATTCTCCCATTCCTGTCCACTTTAGTTCACTAACTCCCAGGATGTCGATGTTCAGCCTTGACATCTCACGTTTGACCACATCTAGCTTGCCTTGATTCATAGATCTGACGTTCCAGGTTCCTATGTAGTATTGTTCTTTGCAGCATCGCACTTTCCTTTCACTTACAGACACATCCACAGCTGAGCTTCCTTTCAGTTTTGGCCCAGCTACTTCACTCTTTCTGGAGCTACTAGTACTCGTGTTCTGCTCTTCCCCAGTAGCATAATGGACACCTTCCGACCTGAGGGGCTCATCTTCCAGCGTCATATTGTTTAGCCTTTTTGTTCTGTAATCCATGGGGTTTTCTTGGCAAGAGTACTGGAGTGGGTTGCCACTTCCTTCTCCAGCGGACCACGTTTAGTCAGAACTCTCTGCTGTGACCTGTCCATCTTGGGTAGCCCTACATGGCATAGCTCACAGCTTCATTGAGCTACTCAAGCCCCTTCGCCACGACAAGGCAGTGATCCATGAAAGGGAAATCCTCCTAGACCAGTGTTATTCAAACTGTGGGTTGGGACCCACTTGATGGGTTGTGACCTTATGTCAGGTGGGTTGCGGAAAGTTAGGAGCCGCCATCTTGGAAACTGCAGACCTTACTCTTGTTACATTCCTTTTGTGAGTGTTAACAGCTTGAATTTTCAAGTGAGTGTTTTTTGGGTTTTTTGCATTTAGTTCACTGCTTTTCCTAATCTTGCTTTCTGTCAGGGATGTTTCATGGTTGTACCATTGCTGCAGTCCAAGAATGCCAATTTGCATTTCAGGAGTGTCATTTTATTATGTTACAATGATAGCACTTCCTGCTTGATGATGTCATCTTCTGCCACAACATCACATCCAGTTTAATGACATCACTTCTGGTGGGTCCCGACACAAGTGTCGTTCTAAAAAGTGGGTCCCAGTCTAAAAAGTTTGTATACCACTGTCCTAGACCATCTCCAGCAGATGCCAATCAACCATCTGCTTGAAGGTCTCCAGTGAGGGAAGATTCACCATCTCCCTCAGCAATCTGTTCCACTGTTGAACCGCCCTTATAGTCAGGAATTTCTTCCTGATGTCCAACCGGAATCTCCTCTCTTGCAGTTTGTACCCATTGGATCTAGTTCTACTGTCAGAGTCAGGTGAGAACAGATTTGTTCCTTCTTCCATATGACATCCCTTTGGGTATTTAAAGAGTGCTATCCTGTCCCCTCTCAGCCTTCTCTTCCCCAGGCTAAACATACCAAGTTCCCTCAACCTTTCCTCATAGGACTTTTTCCAGCCTTCTGCTCATCTTCTCTGAACCTGCTCCAAGTTGGCGGCATCATTCTTGAACTGAGATGCCCAGAATTGGGCACAGTACTCCAGATGAGGTCTCACCAATGTGGAGTAAAGCAGCAACTTCTTGCAACTTGGAAGCCACATTCATATTGATGCAGGCTAAAATTGCATTAACCTTCTTTGCAGCCGCATTACTGCTCATTCATATTTAATCTTGTGATCCACTGCAACTCAGGTACAAATCCAAGGAGCATGCCGGGGAGGCTCCAGTCTTCTTGGAAGCTGTGTTGGATACAGTGCAGGCCCACCAGCCTGCCTGCTCCAGCACAGCTTAGGATTGTGCTGCCTGTAAATTAGTAAACAAACTAAGGTTAGTTAGCATTTATGTTAACAAAGTGCTAGAAATATAAAAATAAGAGAGTGTGTCTTATGATATGATAGGGGTGTGTGTGTGTGTGTGTGTGTGTGTGTGTGTGTGTGTGTGTGTGTGTAAGTTAAAAAGTAATAGGTTTAGGTAAATTGATGTAGTTGATTCTGATAGTTGATATAAAGGAAATCAGAATTGTTTGGAGAAAAGATCAGAAAGTTTATTTCATTAAAGAATAAGTGCAGAAAGCGTATGGTATATATAATATAGAAAAAATGATAGAGAAATTAGAGGTGGAAGAACTGTGGATAAAAATTGCAGACTTGGCAGAAAGGGATAAATGTACATGTCTAATAATAAATACAAATTTATAAATACAAATTTATAAATAAATAAAAATCTATTTATTTATTATAAATAAATAATAAATAAAAACACATAATACCACATTTAGCCCTTTTTTCAGGATACCACCATCCACGAAAAAATATAACCAGTGTGCCCCAGTATCAGGTGTGCCCCAGTATCCAGTGATTTAGTATCCATGTTTTTAGTTCCTATTAAAAAGATACGGGAACATTAAACAAATCTCTTTTTTTACCTTGTTGCAGCAAAACCACTGATGTTCCCCCATCTTTAAAAAGGCATCCCCAGTATCCACGGTTTCAGGTATCCATGCAGCAGATACTGGGGCATGCCTGTACACATATTAGGAAATAATTTTTCTGTATGGGAAGGAGAAAATAATACAATGATTGGTGGATATAACAGAGATCAGAAATAGGGTTTGATAGAAGAGATTCAAAAAAGAGTAAGAAAAGCTTTCAGAAAACAAATGGGGAAGGCTGACTAGAAGAAATATTTAAAAAGGTAAAGATTTCCCCACGACCAAATGATCTAGTCATGACCGACTGTAGGGGGTGGTGCTCATCTCCATTTTTAAGCTGAAGAGCCAGCGTTTGTCCATGGTCATGTGGCCAGCATGACTACGCGGAGGTACACGGAACACCATTACCTTCTCACCGAAGTGGTACCTATTTATCTACTTGCATTTTTTATGTAGTCCAGTTCCTTACCAGCGCACTTACCATATCAAATCAAAAGAATTCAAACGAAAGCCCTCTCAACTGGATTCGACAGTACTAGGTGTGCATATTGCCAGGATGAAACCCCGGGAAACTCCGAGTACCAGAAGTGGGCCATTTACAAGATGCCATTCTGAGAATAGGCCAAAATGCATTGAAAAGTCCTATACGTAAACTGCGCCAGTCCCAAGCTCGGACACAGTCCAACCACAGGTATGACTGCAGTTTTTCCACCAGGTCCCAATCTGTAAATGGGCCAAAATGCATGCAAAATCCTAAAACCTCAGACTGGAACCTGGTGGAAATGGCCCACCCCGGGTACTCCAAAGTTCCCGGACTGCCTTTCCTGCAATGTGCACACCCAGCTCTGAGAAAAACTGCAGTCATACCTGTGGTTGGACTGTGTCCGAGCTTGGGACTGGCGCAGTTTACGTATAGGACTTTTCAATGCATTTTGGCCTATTCTCAGAATTACTATTCTCAGTAATTATTTTATTTTATTTATTTAAGAAATTTCTACCCCGCCTTTCCTCTGCCAAGGCAGATGTCCAAGGCGGCTTACAATATTAAAAAGGATAAAAATAAAGTATAACAGTTAACATTAAAAACAGTTAAAAACAGTATTAAACAATAAACAATCAAGATTAAAAAACACAAACAATTTAAAAACAATTAAAAAATAAAATAAGACACAAGCCCCGTGGATCATAATAACCAGCCAGCCAACCTGTCAGCAATTAAAAGCTTTTTGGAATAAAAAGGTCTTCAGCCCCCGCCGAAATGTAAACAGAGAGGGAGCAGTTCTCAATTCGAGGGGAAGGGTGTTCCAGAGTTGGGGGGCCACCACCGAGAAGGCCCTCTTCCTGGCCGCCACTCCTCTTACTTCTCCTGGTGGCGGCACAGTCAGAAGGGCCCCCCCAGATGATCTAAGAGTACGGGTTGGATTATATAGAAGGAGGCGGTCCCTCAGATACCCCGGACCCGAGCCGTAAAGGGCTTTAAAAGTCAAAACTAACACTTTGAATTGGTCCCGGAACAGAACCGGCAGCCAGTGTAGTCGCCGAAGCAGTGGCTCGACAGAGTCAAACCGACGTGCCCCAGCAACCACCCGAGCCGCCGCGTTCTGTACTAGTTGTAATTTCCGGACCGTCTTCAAAGGCAGCCCCACGTAGAGCGCATTGCAATAATCTAATCTAGATGTCACTAGGGCATGGGTCACTGTGGCCAGGTCCGCACAGCTCAGGTACGGCCGCAGCTGGCGGATCAGCCGAAGCTGAGCAAAGGCTCCCCTGGCCACCGCCGCCACCTGGGACTCCAGGTGTAGCTGTGAATCCAGGAGAACCCCCAAGCTGCGAACCTGCTCCTTCAGAGGAAGTGCGACCCCATTCAGAGCAGGACGATAGTCCAATACCCGAGCTGTGGATTTCCGAACCAAAAGCACCTCTGTCTTATCCGGATTTAATTTCAGCTTGTTCGCCCGCATCCAGCCCCCAACTGCCTCCAGACAGCGATCCAGGACCTCAACCGCCTCCTCAGAATCAGGGGGAAAGGAGAGATAAAATTAGGATATACTGCTTCGCTTTTGCTATAGTTTATTTGATGATGCTTTGTTTTATTGTTTTGTGGTTTGTTTAATTAAAAAAAAGAAAAAAGAGAAACCATCCACCGGGTTGATGCAAAGCCATTGATGGATCACCCTTTGTGTACAGTTGTTCAACCAGTTGCGAATCCATCTAACACTCGTCTCATCTAGCCCATATTTTACCACCTTGCTGGTTAAGATGTCCTGTGGAACCTTGTCAAATGTTTTATTGAAGTCGAGATAAATTACATCCACAGCATTCCCACCATCTGTCACTTGATTGAAAAAGGAGATGAGATTTATCTGACAAGATTTGTATTTGACAAATCCATGTTGAGTTCTGTTTATCACTAAGTTGTTGTCTAGGTGTGTGCAGATTGTAAGTTTTATAGTGTGTGTGTGATCTCTGCAATATTTCTATGGTTATGTTTGCTGACTGCCACAGCCATAGAACACATCTATACCACTTATATGGCAGTGATTATACTTGATAAAAATTCTTTAAAATTGATTGAAATATTAATTTGAAATAAAAACACATAATACCACATTTAGCCCTTTTTTCAGGATACCACCATCCACGAAAAAATAAAACCAGTTTAGACTGCCCTTACTGATAAAGAATCAGACTCTGAAAGATTTCTAGAAGACGTTTAGAGCCGCTTTAAACATCTCTTTGGTTATAGCAACAAGAAAGGCACTTTCTGGCTTACAGGCTTGCTTTAGTATTCTGTGTTAAATGAAAATGCACCTTGTAATTTTACTTTTTTACTTCTCTTCAGTAAATAGGTAGACTATGCTGTTCTTAGGTAACAATTACTGGTAGGTTAATTGTCAGGATCTGTCATCAGGTAAAATTGATGGTAAAATCAGTCCAAAGAATTGCATATACTCCCTACCCGAGTCTATTTATCCACAAGTCCTGGCAAATTCAGTGATTTTTGTCTTTAAACATGCCCTTGACATACATAATCTTTTGGGAATTCAGTGAAGCAGCATTACTGTGCAATCCGATGCATGTTCACTAAGAATTAAGTCCCACTGAGTACTTGTACTCCCATGTAAATATGTATAAGATTGCTGCCTAAGGAATTTAACAGTTTTCACTATGCTGTGTAGGCAGAATAAGATTTTGCTAAGCACCTTTCTCACATATAAATAATTGTTATTTGATTTGATTTTTTGCTTCCCTTAAAGCTCACCTTGGAGACTACAATGCTTCCATTCATCTCCCAGGATATCTCTCCAATTCTTCCTTTATACCAGACCAAAATAAAGATTTTTCATCCAAAGTAGAATCATTACATGAACAACACAGGTAAATTACACATGTTTAACTCTTCCTAGATTTTCTCTGCCTGGTAGATTTTGAAACCAATGACAATATGTTCAGACATAATGGCATAGTTATTCTAAATCTTACTGTGATCATTTAAAAATAAAGGGACTCTTCACCATCAGAATTACATTTGTCATATAAAAATCTGTCAAAATAATCAGTAGTTAATTTTAAGAAGTGCTCACTTCAGACATTGAATTGGGAATTTCCTAAAAAGATAATTTTAGGTATAGAGAGAATGCGTTATTTGTTTTGCTTTTGTACAGTGAAACATCTCTGGGAAAGCATGCTGTCAAATAATTTGCTTAGTATTGGCAGCTGTTGGTCATGCTGATAGTATTTTCTTGCTAGCCATTTACATTGGTGATTACCAGGAAGCCCTTGTTTCAGAATGCTACTTAAACCTAAGAAACATTGAAATGGTTGGAAATGGTTGACACTGTGTACAGATCGGCGGGGTATGAATATGAAATGCCTGTGAGTCCAGTCCCATCCAGCTTTTCAGTGCTGATGCAGCTATGCCAATGGGGCATGCGCCTCATCCTATAAAGGGCAGAGGGAGTAGCATGGAGGCATCCTCAAGGTAAAGAACATTTATTCCTGCATTGCAGCTGCAGTCAGTTGGATAGGATTGGGCCCCAACTATGCAATCCAGTGCAAGTGTACTCAGAAGTAACTCTCTCTTTGTTCAATAGGGCTTCCTCTCAAGAAAGTATGCATAGGATTGCAGCAGAAATATTAGACAAAGGCCTTGGTCCAGAAAGCTTGAAGAGTTGATTTTGCAGTAGGATATTTTCTTGCTTATTCTTAACAGTAGCAGCAGAAACTGCTTTTTAAAATTGCCCAGATTTACAAGTGTCACACAGTGACAATGAGGGCCCTTACATAACAAAAACTCTGATATTTCAAGGGTCAGATTACATGTTCTTACACATAACTTGGCATTGCATGTGCATTTTAACTTAAAATAACAACAGTTGGGGAGCACGCAGTTGCAAAAACGGAAAAATCAAATGCAATGCTGGATTTTATTAACAGGTATAGCGTCCAGGTCATGTGAAGTAACAGTTCTGCTCTATTCCACACTAGTCAGATTTTGTTTGAAATTTTTTGGGCATCATATTTTAAGAAGGACATTGCTGAGTTCTGTATCACTACAAGGATAAAGGTTTAGGGTGGAAACAAGGAAGAATTTCCTAATTGTAACAGTTGGCTGGTGCTTGAACAACCTGCCTTGTGCAGTAATGGTCTGTCCCTCATTGGAGGTTTTCAAGGCCATCTGTCTAGGAAGCTTAGGTAGTTTGCCTGCACTGAGCAGGTTGGACTAGATGACATCCAAGATCCCTTCCAACTGTGATTCTAGGAGCAATCCAGATTGCTGCCACAGGCGTATTTAATTCGTTCCTCATGTGTCATGGTGCTGATGAAAGTGCCCCTCTCCCAGTGCTGTTGGTATAATGGAAAATTTCCTTCCAAGGTCAAAAACAGCTGGGAGAATGAGCATTTTTGTCAACACAACAGCCTATAGTTCTATAACCCTGGTTTTTATATTATCCCAAGAGTATATGGAGCTGCAAATTGGAAAGGACAGAAGAAAATCAAATTCAAAGCGAAGTTGGATCTGATGTGTACTTATGTCATGTGTATGCATTTGGGAGAGGAAAAATCAACGTTAAAATTTGGTGTAATAAAAATATGTGTGCTATCATGCATTCATGCATCATGACTGGAACATGGAAAAGAAGTTTTGATCTTTATTTGTAGCACACTTGAATGTATTTGGATAATGGCCCTCAAAATCCTTAGCCCATAGACAAATGATTAATGATAGGCGAATGACAAATATTTTAATATTTTTCTTGGTTTTTCCCCCTAGCGGCCTCAAACAATCGGAAGCAGAGTCCTGCTACATTAATATAGCGAGAACTCTTGAATTCTATGGCGTAGAATTACACAGTGGTAGAGTATGTTTACAGTGTTTTGTTTTTTTAATTTAGTGTAACTTGCCTTTTGAAGCTGAATTGGTTGTTGGGAAGCTATAATAAATTTCTTGTAGGTTTAAAACCTTCTAAATAGTCTAAAATTGTACATTCTCAACAAAGCAGGAATAACTTGGTGTGCTGTCAGTTATCAACAAAGTTTTCAAGATATATATATATTTTTTGCCATCTTTATGTGGATATTACAAAAGGTATTTCCATAGACTGTGCAACTTGATTCCTTCAATATAAGAATGTGTATTTTGTAATTTTACATTGAACTGGCTGCTGGCTGCCTTAGAACGATCTGAATTCCAGCATTAAAATGTAGGCAAGAAAGGTGGAAGTCTGAAAGTGGTAGTAGCTCCTCTAGCCTCTGCCTGTCCTGTGGGAATCCCCCATGCACAGCTATCAGTTTTATTGCAAAGGTCACCCGGGACATCCAGTGGCATAGCATAAGCAAACTTGCCATCAGTTCCTTTGCCAACACTGCAACTATAGAATGAGTGACAGACAGATCAGGCAATGACTTACAACTCCCCTGAGGCTGCACAGGCAGACTTCCTCAATGACCCAAGCAACCAGTACACTGGGGGCAAGTTTTGGATGGAAGGGGATGGAGCCACACAGACCCATAAGCTGGGCTGAGACCCATAAAAGTCTCAGTCAATACCACTGATGAGGCTGGACTAACAGGTTGCAAAGCTGAGGGCTATGTCTCTGCAGCCTTGGGAAGCTGTCCTACAAGAAGAGGAAGTGGGTGCTGCATAATCTTTCCCCCTCTCAAAATACATTGAGGCAATGCCAGCAAGCAGGATCAACAAATCCTCTTAGGTGAACAAGGGGCACCACCCTGAAACCTGTCAGATCAGTGCCATGAATATAATGGGATACAAACCCCTCCCGACCCAAACTAGGGAGGATGGGAAAACCCCACAAGGTGCAATCCTAACCTGGAGTTAGGCCAGCACAAGTCCTTTGTGCTAGCCCAGGAGTGTCACAAATGTGCCATAAAGCACTCTGTGTCAGGGAGGCAGGCACACGGATGTGCGCCGTCCTCCCTGACTCCAACAGTGGTCTAAACTTGCTTTATGGTGTGTTTGCAACACGCCTGGACTGGCACAAGTGCCGGCCTAACTCCAGGTTAGAATTGAGCCCGTGGTGGTATAATTGCTTAGTTGACGTATTATGTTGCTCAGAATCCAAAGAGTTAATCTAGGTCTGCTCAAAGTCTTGACCATACGCAGTGGAATTTTTTTGGCTTTTCTTTTCTTAGCAAAGATTCTACCTCTAAAATACCTCAGCATATCACTAATTGTTTTTGAAAATTAAGCATTTTTGGTGTGGCATGTGGGGGAGGGGCTGTAGTTTGAGAAACACCAGCTCAAACCCTCCGTGGGCAGGTGGAATTACTTGTACAGTTCTTTTGGTTTCTATTTCTAGTAACTGCTGTTATAATTCACTTGGCAGCTATTGCTCCACTGGTTTGTAGTTACCTTTGTTCATAAGAGTCAACATAAACTGTTGTCTTATATGGATGAATATTTTATTTGTAGTTTGGAATGCAACAGAACAGTGACAACAAGTGAGCAGGAATAGAGTCCTGGCAAAATAGTAAATTTGTATTGATTACTGAGCTTGAAGTTGGAGAAAAACATCCTCTTTCCTCTCTGAGTAGGGGCAAAACTCAAAATATCAGTAGTTTTATTGTCCTCTGAGCAACTTTCCAACTACAGCACATTTAAACTTGCCCATATAAATCCACAAACAACATCGTCGGCCCTTATCTTGGTCTCACTATACTTCTGTTGTGAAACCTAGTTAGAAGACAGGAGAATGCACTGTTTGGGAAGAGAGGAAAGCAGGACCAATGAATAAAAGGCACTTGAAAAATCTGATGTATAGAGAAAATTTAAGTGCTTGTAAGAAAATGACACCTCATGTTGCTCATGGATCTTATTAGATATACGTCAGTATTCTTTTTTTTTTTTTATCTTTGACTTGCGTTTTGTGATTGCATACTGCATTTTGACAGTGCTCGTAATTATAGCAAGGTACTGGGATCTGTAGTTGTTCAATATTAGTTATCTGCAGTACTTTTTGAGGCAATTATTTAATATTTTAATATGCTAACATAATTCCTGTCAGTTTCAAACTTTGGCTTGATGTTGGGGCCATCCACTGACATGATAATTGTTTCTACAGGTTTAGGAAGTTATGTAATTTACAAAACATGCACAGGATGATGATCATGTATTGAAAGAAAGGAGACCTGAAACAGCTTGATGAAGGCTGAGCCTGACTGGTGGTCTTCAGGGCCTATGGAATGTTGAAGATGTCTGTTAGGGTCTGGAGATATATTTTGTTGTGAGCTCCCCACTAAGTAGATTGTGCTAACAACCTGTGTCTATTTCATTTATATATGACAGCAGCGTGGCTAGTGTGGGGGCCGGGCACCCTGGGTGACACCACTAGGGGATGACCAAAAGAGTTAGAATCACAGTTTTGAGGAATAATGCCATCATATATCATTATATGTGGAATTCCATGAAGAATGCAATGAAACAAACCTCATTGAGTATCTGTATGCTATCAAAGGTTATGGCTGGAAAATGAAAATGTTACTGTCATTTAACAAAAAACTATATTTTTAAAAACTCAAAACGGACTGGTTCCACACTGGGCTCCCTGGGAAGGGGCTGGGACTGCTTCACCCTCCGCTGACGCTGCCCTGCTCTCTTATCCCCCCCCCCCAGGCTGCCCTCCAGAAGAGCTTGTCCGAGAAGGCCAAGGCCCAGCAGAGGAAGGCAGCCCCCACAGGCCGGAGCTAAGCGCTGGGCTCGTGGGCCTCTGTTGCTCCACTGGAAGTCCCAGGAAGGCCCTGGCCTTCCAGCCAGCACACCGTCTCCCTGCGCTGCTGCAAAATGCTTTAGGGCTTTTGCTGCAGCCTGTGCTGGCAGAATGAACATTCCTCCAGTGCAAGCATTGAATAGGATAGGGCCGTTAGTAGATTAGGATCATCAGAATTTTAGAGCACACGTGTACAGGTTTGTGTTTTTATTTCTAGGATCTGCATAATCTTGAGCTGATGATTGGAATTGCTTCAGGAGGTATTGCTGTATATAGAAAGCTTATTTGCACAAGCTTTTATCCATGGTAAGTTGTTTGTTTTCTAGTTTATGCATAAGTAGGCATAATTGTAAAATTTTATGTGCTTGAACATCACTTTTAGTAGTGCTTATTCGAAAGAGAGAGTACAGTCCTGGGGTATGCAGATTCCCAAACAGACGTTACGCATCTTTCTTCCAGCAGATATTCTGCATCAAGCTACAATCAGGGATCAAAAAATCCATACATCTTGTTATACCTAATTCACAGGGTGATTCTACACTAAGTATTTCCCTGGAATTGCCATCCGTGGTTTTCTCTTTGCAGAGCAATTTCAATTCTTTATTGCTTTATTGCTTTTTAGCTCAAAGGCTTGTGCAAAGCAATTCATACATTTCACGATACAAATATTAAAAGCATGACCTAAACCAAATATAAAATGTTGATTATAAGATGCTGGTCTGAACAAATAGACGTAACTCTTTACAGAGGCTTGAGCAACTTGTAAACTGAAGCACTTTTTTTAGGCTCATAAAGCTTAGGTGTAGGTGGGTCTTGATATACTGTGATTTTAAAAAGTGGGTCCTGGTGCCAAAAGGTTTGGGAATCACTGCTATAGGGAAAATTATATTGGATAATAACAGGCAGCTCCATTGACCCAGTTGCGCTGGAGAGAGCTACAGGTAAGCTGCCCCTGCGCTGGCCGAGTTTGGCCAGTGCAGGGTTTTTTCTGAGCGGAGGGGAAGGTAGGTGGTGGTGGTATGGACCGGCTGGGTTGTTCCGGTGAGTGGGGCAGCCCAGGGAAAGTTTGGAGTTTGGATGCAACTATTAGGCTGCATCCAAACCTGCAACCCTGATTCAGACCGTGTGATGTGCTCAGATCCAAGCAGCCCCTTAGGTGCAACTGGCACCTACCCCAGAGTAAGGGGAACAACTTGCCCTTGCCCTGTGAAGGCTCCAGCCTTCTCCTACCCTGTGTTGGATACCACATAGGCCAGCTGGCCTGCCTGTTCCAGCACAGGTTAGGATTGCGCCCTCAATCACCTACTTCTTTTAATTTTTTTCCCCTATCCTGAACTGCTCAAAGCTCCACCTTTTCCTGGATCCAATATGTTCTTGCTGAAAAATATAGCTGGAACAGGGTGGAGCTCTCACCAGTCCTAAAAACAATATTCTGAGAGCCTTATTTTAATTTATTGAACTGGTTTTGAATTGGTTGCCACTACTTGTGTCCAGAAATTCAGTTCCTATTTAGGCTCAAGACTATGTTTGGATTCAGTTCTAGTTCCCTGGAAAACCTCTCTGAATTGGTTTTTGGGAGGGTTCACTTTGACTCCCTCGTCACTTCTGTTGACAGCCTAATAGAATGGCATATACAACACCTGTCCAGGGTCATGTACAGTTTCTTAGGAAAGTTCAGAGTGAGTGTGACTCAAGTTCTGTTTCTTGATGGGCACATTGGCTAGTCTTGATATTACCAGCTGGCTTTGGTTGAGATTTATTGTAGCAGAATGTATTAGTCTCTTCCGTGAATTATGCAACCTAATATACCCTTGTTTTCTGAAAGCAGATTTTTGTTGTTGTGAAACTGCTCATTGCACAACTTTCAGTATTCTAGTTCTATCTTTCTCAAATCTAGATCTATTTGAAGACAACAGCATTTTTATTATACAAAAATAATAGTGGTTACATGAACTTGAATAGACTATTGCAACTTTATGGTTGAATCTATCTCTTGAAGGTTTTCCTTCTTGTATATGGTGGTGATATTTTCTTTTTTATTGTAAAGAAATATTTTAGATCACCGTAGACATTTTCACTTTCTGTTCATGGTAATATTTCAAGCGTAATATTTGATTCTTGTCATTGTGATCACTTAACTACAGCTTTAGCACAACTGAAATGCTGTTTAAATAACTGACACTGACTTATTTAAATCATGTGTGTGTTTATTTTCAGGGTAAACATAGTAAAAATTTCTTTTAAGCGAAAGAAATTTTTTATTCAACAACGGCAAAAGCAGGTGAGTAGCTTTGCATCGGGTCTTTACTTAACATTTTAAAACTAGCATACACCAATTATTTTTCCCTTATCACAAGGCAAACCAATCTCACAGTCCAATCCTAAGCAAGATTGGGCTGTACCACTTCTGGTATTAAATGGCTAACAATGGAACACAGCTTCACGGGTGGACCTTGGGGTGTCCACTGGACTGGGTAAGGTAGCAGTGAGGGTGGACTGAGGGCAGAACTGGGCAGGGAGAAGGGAGGAACAGAGGGCTGGGAGGCTGCAAGAGGGGGTGGATTCAGCAGCAGTGGCACACACTGTCTCCTGTCTCCTCTATTTTGAAGTTTCCCACTCCTTTCTACTCCTTATGCCAGCTAAAGAGGCGGCACAAGTTCAAGGAGACTCATTGATGAGGAGGTATCTTGTCCTGGAAGTCAGGGAAAAATATCCCTTACCTCTCCCAAGCATCCCGATCTATATACACAACCTTTGCAGGATGCAGCACAACCCTTTTTGATGTGGCTACATCGGAAGGGGAAAGGATAGAATTGTTGGTTTGGAAAGTTATATTTTCTGAGTAGGTACAATGTACAAATGCCCTTCTTTTATTTGCTTTACTGTTGCTTGATGGTCTTCCTTTTCTTGGGCTCCTTTAGTAATGGTGGCTTCTGAAGAGGGCGATTGAGTTGGGAAATAGCAATCCGCCTCCCCTGTTCTAAGACCCCAATCAGAGACGTTCCTTAATTCTTTTTAACCAAAGAAAAAAATGCTATCACATTTTAGAATTGGTTCAGAATATTCTTTAATGCAATGAATAAAGAATTCATTTGTTAAGCTAAACAGTATGGAAAGAAAGTGACAGGAAGAAAGATGGTGACAAAATTGGTCAAATATACTGTTGCAAATACACCGATAACATTATTATGCAGGTGACCCTGCATAAAGGTTTAACTTTTTAACATCTCTAGTGTGACTCCTATAGCAACAAATCATTGAATTTATATGAATAACAGTAGAAGGTTAACACGCACCTTTGGGGCAGAGACATTTTTTTTCAAGTTGTGCTCCTCTTATATAGTATCATTCCAATTTTGGTATATGTGCTGCCAAATGTGGTATATGTGAGCACAACTCCTCTTGTATTGAACAGGTGAAGAATAGCTGTCCCTTTTCCACCCTAGCAGAGTATGTTCTGCTGGGTTCTGCTGGCTGTTTGCGAGGGTTCTTCTGCATCTTTTTGGATTGTGAGCCCTTTAGGGTGCATTCCAAATGTTGCTCTGGGCCGCAGCTTGAACTGTTCCAGGGCTGTTGCAAACGTGCCATAAGGAATGTTTGCACTAGCCCAGGACCTAGTTGCGAGTTGTTGCGAGTGCTTGCGCCAGCCCAGCAATGCCACTGGGAGACAAGTAAGCCACCCCGTGCTGGCTGAGTTTGGACAATGCAGGGGTCTTTTTGGGGAGGAGGAACGTGCGAGGGGTGGGCGGAACGAGGTTGAGGGAGAGTGGCCCCACTGAGTGGCAGCCAGGGAGGGGCTAGGAGCCAGGATCTCGCTATTAGGCCAGATCCTAATCCCCATCCCCCGGCCGCACTGCCCTGATCAGACTTGCATCTACAGTGTTGCAGGCGTGGGTCCATGCATCCTTTTTTTTTTTTTTTTTTGAAATAAATTTTTTATTTAATACTTCAGTTATGGGTTAGGGAAAGGGGATACATAGGGATAGGGGCACAAAGGATGAAACATTAGGTATCTGTTGGTTCACAGCAATTTTACACTTATGATTACACATCTGATTAATATATCTTCTCATCATCCAATATCCTAGTCATTAACATGTCAAATCTATTTTCTTTAAAAACAAAGAAATAATCTATATCTATATTGCAGCTTATTTCACTATCTAACCATGCATAAAATATTTTCCAAATGTTATTAATTCTATTTACGTCGCCATTTTTCATTCTTTGTGTTAAAATCCCACTTTCTTGCCCTCATTCCATCTTGATCTTATCTGTGTTTCAAACCACCAATCTAGGGCTATACCCTATATCTTGTATCTTATTTGTTCCCACGACCACAACAAGGCTCTCCTCAAGGCATGTCATTTAAAATGTCCGAAATATTTTGCCTTATATAAAAAACACATGCCATCCAATTTGCATGTCATGGGCTTCTAAATTCAATATTCTCTCATTTCGCAATGTAATCCATTTTTTCATCCAGTTCAAGGTAGCTGCTTGGTTATATAATTCCCAATCTGGTAACCCGAAACCAGCTCTTTTCTTGTCATCCTGCAACAATTTAAATCTTATTCTTGGCTTTTTCCCTTTCCAGATAAATTTTGTCATCATTTTATTCAACTCCACAAAGATATTTTTCTTCATTACAATTGGTATTGTCTGAAATAAAAATAATAATTTTGGTAAGAGAGTCATTTTTATTGCTGCTATTCTTCCCATCATGGAGAGCTGTAGTTTGTCCCATTTATTTAAGTCTTGTTGAATGTCTTTTAGTAGTTTTAAGTAATTATCTTCCATCAAGGTGCTAATCCGCTTCGTTACAGTTATCCCCAGATATTTACTTTCGAATCTAGCTGTAATCCACTCTCTTTCAGTTTCTCCCTTTCCGATGTTCACATTTTTCGTCATTAACTTTGTTTTAGCATAGTTTATTTTCAACCGTGCAACTTCTCCATATTGTTTCAGTCTCTCCAGCTGTTCTAATGAATTTGTCGGGTCATCTAAAATAAAAAGTAGATCATCTCCAAATGCCTGTATCTTGTACTTTTGTTTTTTGATTTTTAATCCTCTTATCTTTTCATCATTTCTCACTATATTATTTAAAGTCTCTAAAGTAAGTATGAATAACAATGGTGATAGAGGACATCCTTGTCTTGTCCCTTGTTCTATTTGAATGGTATAATCTCCATTTATTCATATTTTTGCTTTTTGTAAGGTATAAATATCCTTAATCACCACCAGAAACCTATCTCCAAATGTCATATGTTCCATTTGTGTAGTCATAAAATTCCAATTCACATTATGAAAGGCTTTTTGTGCGTCCAAAAATACCAGGCCCAGTTTTCCTCCTGGGTGTCCCTCACAGTATTCCACAGAATATCTATCAGTATTCTCACATTATTTCTTAGATGTCTTCCTGGTAAAAATCCGGTTTGGTCCTGGTGGATTAACTTATTCAAAATCTTTTTAAGCCTTGTTGCTAAAATGGAAACAAAGATTTTATAGTCTGCATTTAATAACGAGATAGCTCTATAGTTTTTAATGTCATTTCTTTCTGATCCACTTTTATGAATTAATGTTATAGTGGCTTCTTTCCAAGATTCAGGTATATGACCTCTCACCCAGATTTCTCCCACCAGCTTTTATATGGTAACAATAACAGATCCTCCATTCTTCGGTAATATTCTGATGGTAAACCATCTGGGCCTGGTGCTTTCTGGTTGTTGTTGTTGTTGTTGTTGTTTTGCTTTTTTATTGCTTCTGCTATTTCTTCTATTGTTATGCCTTTCTCTAAACTCTTCCTTTCTTCATCTGATAATTTCAATCTATTATTTCTTTCCAGATATTCCTTTTGATTTATCCACTTGACTTATCCACTTTATTTTCTTTGTATAGATCTTGATAAAATAATTCTACAATCTTTTTCAACTCTTCCTCCTTGACTTTCTCCTCTCCTTTCTTATCCTTCAGTACAGTGATTTGATTTTTCTGTTGTTCCTTTTTTTAACTTGTAGGCCAGCCATCTTCCTGATTTGTGTTTTCAAAATAATTTTGCTTAGCTATCTTCAATTTTTTTCTCCATCTCCTGTTTGTTTTATCTTGATTTCATGCTGTAATTTCTTAATTTTTTGCTGTATTATTTTGATCTTCTGGTAAATTGCTGCTATGTTTTTCCTCCTTCAATTTGCCAATTATATCCTGCATTTCTCTTCCTTTTTTTTCCTAATCATCATCGCATTCCTCATTGCAATTCCTCTAAAATAAGCTTTACTGGTATCCCAAACATTCTGCATTTTCATTCCTGGTTGTATATTTAACTTGAAGAACCATTCCATTTCTTTTTTCACGTACTCCAGGAACTGTTTGTCTTTTAAATGGTTAGTATTCAATCTCCATATTCCTCTTTTCATCTTTTTATTTTATCTCTTTTCATCTTTCATCTTCTCATTTTTTTTATTATGATCTGCGAATTTGTTTGGTATAATCTCACTCTCAAAAGTAGCTTCTATTCCTGATGCTGAAATCCAGCCCATATCTATTCTTGACCAAGCCTTATGTCTACTGGAGTGATATGTATATTGTTTCTTCTTGGGGTTCTGTGTTCTCCATATATCAATCAAGCTCAGTTCATCTGCCATTTCCAAAAATGTCATTTGTAAAGTTCCTCCTTTCCTTTTTTTTCCCTTCCTGGTGTCGATAGACTATAGGTAGGTAGATAGGTAGGTGATCATAAACTGCATTAAAGGCCCCAATTAAGACCACTTCGGTACCTTCTTCCTATCAGCAATTGATGAATCTTTGCAAAGACTTTTTCTCTTTCCTTTTGTGTGTTCGGTGCATAAATGTTCACTATTAATATCCGTTTAGTACTTATTTGCATTTCTACAATAAGTATTTTCCCATCCTCTGATTTCCATTTCAATTTTGAATTCAAATTTGATTTTACATATGTAGCTACACCTCTTTTCTTTTTGTTCACTTCTGCAGTATAATATAATTCCCCTAATTTTTTTATTTTTTAAGTATTTCCCATCTTCCTCCTTTATATGCGTCTGCTGCAAGCAGATATCTAATTTCAATTTCTCTAATTGATGAAAAATCCATTTTCTTTTTTGTGGGGAATTCATTCCGTTCATGTTCACTGTAAATATCTTGGTTTGTGCTTCCATCATTGTTTCCCTTGTTTAGCTGTTGGCTTTTTCTCCTTAGCTGTGTCTTTTCTGGTTCTCACTCTCTGTGTTCTGGGTGCTTCTGCGCTCAAAACTTCTTCTTCTGTATCTTTTGCTTCTGTATCCTGGGTTCCTTCTTCATCCTCCTCCTCTCTCCCTTCCTCTTGATCTTGATCCTCCACTTCTTCTATCTTTTCTTCCTCTTCTTCTTCCTCTTCCTTCTCAATTTCTTCTACCACTTTTCCCCGCTTTCTTCCTTTTTCTTGTTGAGATGTCTCCCCCTCTTTAGGTGTTTCTTCCATCAACAGTTTAATCTCCGTCAACATGAATTCCCTTTTCCTAAGTCTGCTCCATATTTGTCCCAAAAATCTTGTGCATTCATCAGTGATGTAATGTTAAATCTCATTCCTTTGTAAATAAAAAACACCCCTTTGGGAAGAAGCCATCTGTATCAAATTTCGTCTTCTCAAAATTGCTGCAAATTGTTTATAAATTAATCTTCTCTGTCTAATTATTGAAAATATTTCATCAAAATATCGCTTCATTTGCCCCTTACTATCCTGTCAGACAAGTTTTGATCACCCCAACTGACCAACAAATATCTCCTTAATAGCAAAAATATTCAATAGCAATCAATACTTATATTATAGGTATCCATCTATTACAGTAATACATCAATCAGTTCAATATTTATGAGTTACTCATGAAAGATAATGAATTGCAGTAACAATGCTACACGCCTTTATGTACCTCCAATAGTCTCTTGATTTATTTGTGTATGTCTCTTTAAATATCTGCTCAAAACACCCTTTGTTGTCTCAATGTCAGCTTCGTTCAAAAGTGAAAGTATTTCTGGCTCTTTGTTCTTGCTTCTGCAGATTCAGTTCAATGCTGTGCCATCTTCTTCCCCAAATACTCCAAGTCAGTTCCAATCTCGCAACTCAAGTTTTATGGTTCCAAACTCCACTCCCACTTTAATTTCCCAAGTTTCAAATTTACACACAGCTGCTAGTCACAGTCACATTAACTCCTGTTGATCGGGCCGATTGCCCCTCTTCATTCCTGTTGCTTACAATGTCTTTTTCCACTCACAATCTCACAGCCTTTATTTTATCTTTTTATCTCTCCAATCCAATAGTTCAGTTATATATCCACCCAGATCAATTAATCCAATTCTTACCCCTCTTGTATGCCTTTTGGTCCATCTGCCATCACTCAAAACCTTTCATCTCTGTCTCTGTCTTGTCTTTGTCATTCATCCCAGTTGCAAGTCCCAAAGTTAAAACATTCCAGATAGCTCCCAATTACTCCAAAATAATCCTTAATTGTACATTCCAACCAAAACGATACCCACCATCAAATTCCAAACTGTCAGGTCTGTCGTATATTACTTTTAATCAAACCATCCATCCTTCAAAAGTCACATTCTCCGTCTCTGCCACTGTTTATATCACAATTCCAAACATCTCAAATCACTCCCAGTCAATTCAAAGTAGTCCAAAATCATGTAATTTCAACGGGGATTATCAGCATGATAAATTGTATAGATCACGTTAATTTTATTTGCTGGTCCCCTTTCGCATTCTTTCTTCAGGAGGGATCTCCATTTTCGCCTCCCCCCTTTCCTCCCTCCTGGCACTTCCACAGCCACCACGATGTCGCTCACCTCTTTCCTCTTATTCTTCCTCTGTATCAGGTGCTACAATCAGCTGTTACAATCATCCATATCAGGTGTTTAGGTTGTAAATCCATATCAGGTGTTTCAAAGTCCTTCCAAAGTCTCAGTTGCTGTTTTCAGTGCGGAGGAACAGGAGTTCAGAGCTATCCCGAGCTGCCATGGATGTTTGGGTCCAAGCACTTCTTCTCTAATCGGCAGTCTCAAGCCCTTCAAACAGCACTTTCATGCTGTTCGTCAAGCCCAAAATGCGCCTAAGCCCAGTGTCCCCTCCTGGGCTAACCGGGGGGGGGGGAGTCAATTAAGCCTGAATGACTCCAAAAAGAAGTCTTGCATGATGGGTTTCTCGGAGCCCAAGAAAATCACCGCCACCACACTCCAACTTTTGCCCCGCCCCCAGGAGATTGGATTATGATCAGCAAATGTATTTGGCAATATCTCCGCTGCAATACCTTTGTACATAGCCAATATCCAACACATGTCAATTCTGGACCAAACTTTATGTCTATTAGAAAAATGCGTGTATTGTTTCCTCCTAGGGTTCTGCAGTCTCCGTGGATCTATCAAGTTGTATTCTTCAATGTTCTTGGGAAAATTATCTGCTTTCTTACATTTTTTCTTTGGGCTGGTCCTATCAATATTCCAATCAAATGTATCTTTAAAGTCTCCCATTAAAATAAAGTCCAAATTGTTCCATAAATCTAATTTGTTGTGTAGTTTCACGAAGAAAACATCCTGTGCTGTGTTTGGTGCATAAATATTAGCTACAACAGATTTCTTACCATTAAAACTAATTTCTGTCAGTAAAATTCTACCATCTTCTGAGGCCCACAGTAATTTTCGATTCAGCCATGACTTAATACATGACGCCAACCCTCTTTCTTTTAATTTAAATCTGTTGCATAATAAACCTCACCTAGTTTTTCATTCTGTAAATATGTATAATCTTATTTCCTAATATGGGTCTCTTGAATACATATTACATCAGCTTTACGTTTTTCTAATTGATGAAACACTCTCTTTTCTGGGGCGAATTAAAACCGTTTATGTTTTAACATTTTTAGTTGTTTGTCTCCCATCATTTCTCTAATTTTTTCTTCCCATCTCTTGTTTTTCTCAAAACTCTCTGTGTTTGGGGTGCCATCGCAGCTCCTTCTTCTATTTCTTCCTCTGGTTCTTTTTCAACTTCTTCTATCTCTCCTTCTGATTCTCCTTCTTCAGATAAAGTTGGTTCTTTGAGTTTGGGCTGCTGCTTCTAGGACTTGGGGATCTGCTATGTTCTGCCTCTTCAATTTGAGGAATTTCTACTGTGCCTAAACCTTCTCCAAATTTTTCCAAGAACTCATGCATTTTAGTTATTGAGTTAATGTTTTATCTTTTCCCGTTGTAGATGAAGAACATTCCCTCCAGTAGCTGCCATCTGTATCTCAGTTCATTTCTTCTTAGAATTGCCATGAACCTAGAACAGCAGTTCAGAACTCGATTAGAATTTTGAAAGACCTTCCTTGGTCCATAAGAAAGAAGAGAAATCCATGCAACCCTGTAGGCGTGGCTAGGGCTTACCCCAGGGTGAGAGGACAAATGTCCCCTTGCCCCACAGTGAGTTCCAGTTGCACCTAAGCATGCATTGGATTTAGCATAGGCCTGCTGACCTGTTTGCTCTAATGCAGGTTAGGATTATGTTGTTAGTTATTTGATGTTCTCTGTAAATTGAACAGGATTTATTACTTTTTCAAAAAAATTAGTAATTCAACATGCAAGTAGGTTTCATATTCTTGGAATTTAATGGTTGCTTAGAAAAATGTTGGTGCATATTTTTATTTTTACAGAATGAATCCAGGGAACACATAGTTGCCTTCAATATGTTTAACTACCGAGCATGCAAAAACCTGTGGAAATCTTGTGTAGAGCTTCACACATTTTTCCAAGCAAAGAAGATGCTGCCTTATGAAAAGAAGTTGCTCTCACATTATTGGACCATGGGTTCTAGAACCCCAACCAAGTGAGCGTGCACTTTTATACAATGTTGTAATGTAATGCAAAACATTCCTTTGATATCTAGTACATGATCATATTTTTAAATAATTCAATCCAAGTACTACAAAATGAAAAGGTTATCAAGTATAGGTTGACTCTCATTGACTGCAGTGAGACATGCATAACTAAAATGCATGTGGCAGAACACAGCCTCTCCAGCCCTCAGAATTCCCATTTTGGGCAAAAAACTTGCAACTTCTGAAGGAAACGGGAAGTGACGTTTTTATGCCCTTTTAAGGCCACCGTGGATTTCCTGGGCCTCAGAATGGCTTATAAGGACATAAAAGCATTGCTTCCATTTCCCCCACCCCAAAACCAGAAGTCACTGGGTTTTTGCCCGAAACGGGCATTCTGAGGGCCAGGGAAGCTGTGTGGAGGAAACCTTCCAGTGCGACCAAAGGACAGGTCTGGTCATGTTTGGATGGGCCCAAATCCACAGAATTCTGAAATCTATGGGTCCCAAATCCAGAGATATTATGGGCCCACCTCAGAGCCTTACTGGGCTCGCAGTGCTCGGGGCGGGCCAATGCCACCGCAACCTTAGCACCACCATCCCGCCCTTTCCGTTGCTCGGCCACATACATGTGTACCTGGTTTGGCTCCAGCAATCCAGATGGCAAAGGAGGGTGGGGGCACCAAAAACCATGCAGCTTTTTTCACGCTGCTGCACTGTGCTGTAGCCAGTGCCCACAGTGTACACATCCCCTCATGGCATCCTCCATACGCCCCACCTGTATTTGCTTCTATTATAAAGCAAATTTAGTATTCATCCTGAAGCATGGGAATTGCCTCAGAGATACCGGGGTGAGAGTACTGTGGGTAAAACTGTACCAAGGCCGAGAGGGAGCAAGTTCTAGAGATAAAAGTCATCTATTAAGGTCATCTGTTGGACACAGCGAGTGCTAGAATGTGACAAAGTATTTTTTGCACTTCATAGGCTGCTCTGAATTGTTGCCATCCAACAAGTGTTAATAGGATCATACCGCTATCTCTAGTGTTGAAATAGCTTGCTCTTAAGGCTCTTTGCTTTTGCTCATCAGTGGAATCTGAAACAGATCTCTGAAACACATTTTGTTGTGAGTCTTGAATTATCTTACAATATTTCCATTGTTTTCTAATGAAGCATTTGACACATTGAAAAGGATTCTTTGTTTTAGCAAAAATTAAAAACAGTTTCCAAATGTAAGGATCTTCCTATTGGCTTTACGACTGCATTCCTTGAATTTAGTTTTTCCTGATGTTTTGCCCTTAACTATGAAGAGCATTGTCAAAGGACTAAAATTCAAACAACCAGGAGCAAAGATGTATAAGCTCCAAACGAATACAGATATTAGGCCTGAAACAGAAATTTCCCCAGTCAACATCCCAAAAAGATCCTGAACCTGGGCAATTCAAGTCTAGCTCTTCAAGAAGCCCACGCCCATCTGAATGCAAAGAAAAAGAGAAGGTGTTATAACCAAAGGCTTCCCTGGCCCAGGAAATCTCAGCTAATCAGCTCCCTGATTGCCTTTCTCCATTAGATAATCAACCACATGTTCTATTTCCTTGCTGACCATCCTTCTTAAAGGCACCTTCTATTCCTCCCAGCTCTCCAGCTAAGAATTCCAATTATTTTGAGCACAGGGTTCCGAGCATGGCTGAGGTTGACGGTCTCTTCCTGATAGTTCATATTCAAATGATGTTTCTGGATCTCTATGGCCTCTCTGAGAATATGTGCTTGTTAGTGCTCTTTTTAACCAGCACCTGTGTCTGGGCAAAGTTGATCTGATGCTCTGGGCCAAGGGCAGTTCAGCTACAGCTGACTTGTCCATCTGTCCCAGCTGGCGATATCTCTGATGTTCTTTAAGCCTGGTGTTAACAGATCTTTTAATGGTACTGATGTAAACCTTCCCACAGTCACACAGAATTATGTAAACCAGTGTTATTTGAACTGTGGGTTGGGACCCACTTGGTGAGTTCCAACCTGATGTCAGGTGGGTCACAGAAAGCTGAGAGCAGCCATCTTAGAAACTGCAGACCTTACTCTTCTTATATTCCTTTTGTGAGTGCTAACAGTTTGAATTTTCAAGTGAGGTTTTTTTAATTGTTTTTAGTTCAATTTTGTTTTTAGTTCAATTTGCATTTCAGGAGCGTCATTTTATTATTATGTTAGGCAGCACTTCCTGCTTGGTGATGTCACTTCCTGCCATGACATCACTTCTGGTGGGTCTCTACACGACTGCCATTCTAAAAAGTGGGTCCCTGTTTAACTGCTGTAAACACTGGGGTATCCCAGAGGTGTCTTGGATCCTTGATGAATGGTAGAATGTGTTGGGACATTTGTGGTTGGTTTGAAGACCGGTTCCATGTTTGCATGTCTCAGATTTTTGCCTCCAAGAGCCAGATTTTAGTTTGAATTGCACAGGCTTAGGGTCTTTTTTGGACTTTGGGTGGGGAAATGTATGTTTCAGGTCTGCTGTCTGTATTTGTTGGAAACATATACATCTTTGCTCCTGGTGGTTCACATTTTAGCCCTTTGACAATGCCCTTCATAGTTAAGGGCGAAATGTCAGGAAAAACTGAATTCAAGGAATGTCGTCATAAAGCCCATAGGAAGACCCTTATGTTTGGAGACAATTCTGACCACAAAAGCCTGTTTCAATAAAAAGAGCACTTTCTCTGCACAAAGTGGCTTGCTTGAAATGTATTGTTTTAATTCAGATCTTCTAATATTCAATATTGCAGAAAAGTAATCGGTGGCATGATTTGGAGTCCAGCCATGGGGCGATCTTTGTCTGTTGAACACCTCGAGACCAAAAGTCTTCCTTCACGGTCTCCTCCAGTTACCCCCAACTGGTACAGGATTTTGTTTGTTTTGCTATTTCAACAAACTGAAAGGGGACAGGAGCTCAAAGCAATGATATTATTGGTTTGAGTGCTATACAGATAACAGAGCCATGTTTCAACAAGCACTGGGATAGGTTACTCCTCCAGTTTTAGCACCCTATCCCTCTACCAGGCAGTAAATTCTGCAAGAAATCACAGGAGCTTGAAGCTTACACCTTCCTTCCTAGAGATAAAATCTCATTAACTGAATCCAGAGAGCCCAGTTGCAGCAATAGATCTCGGTTCTTCCAAGGGGGACTTGGGGTTTTTTTATTTGATCTCTTGTTTTTTGTTTTTTTTTGCAGTTACTTGCAGCCTGTTAGTAATTGGTTGTTGTTTGTTGTGTATTGGTGTAGGAGCTTTCTTAGCTCCAGTGACTCCTTTTTCCAGGGTAAAATGGAATACTTGCATTCCTGGCTCCAAATGAGGAGCCTATTCCAAAGGAGGGGCCATCCAAATAGAATGGAGAAAGGCACAGGTTCCTTGTTCTTTTCTTTAAAATTGCTGCACTGATTGTGCTAATTCTGTCAAATATTTTCTGGTTGTTTCCAAAGAAAAGGAATCCTAACTATGCCTAAGATTTAAGTTACTTGTAAGAAACTCATCTAATAGAATCCACTTTCTTTGGATACAACCAGTGGCATAGCTCCTGGGGCCCATACATTTTTGACATCCCTATATGACAAAATTATTTGTTTATATTTTTTACATTTTATACACCTTTCCTCCAAGGAGATCAGGATGGTGTGCATGGTTCCTCCCATTCTTTTATTCTTTTTTTCCATGTATATATTTTATTATTAATATCTTTAGGTTATGGGCAGAGGAAAAGAGTTACATTGGGGAAAGGAAAGACCAGGAAAACACAATTAGGCGTTGGAGGGTTACAAGCATAAACTATGGGTCAGGATTACATATTATACGCATCTAAAGTTACAAGCATAACATGTAAATCTATATTACATATAAAAAGCAACTACAAACTATGATTATATATCATTGTCCTGTGCGCTTACTCTCTTACCTACAATATTTATCTATTTATTAGATCCATATATCTTCTCCACTAAATAAATACACAAGACAACGTTAAATGCAAAAGGAGGAAAATCACAAACGAACATAAAGCAATAAATGCAAAGATCAAAGATATTCTTGAAGTTAGGCTATCTACTTACTAAGCCATTTATCTAGTAAATAAAATACGCAAAACTACCTAATTTTAATCAACCAACATAAATATTTTTTTTAAAAAGAAAATCTAATCAAAATTTTCTCCACGCTTTAAATCCAGTATTATTCTTAAAAATTCTCTTATATCTATTATTATAATCATATAAACTTGTTTTAAGCTCCCTCTGTTTCTCTTTCTAATCATCACACAGCTTTTCAAATTTATCTGCGTCACAAATACAAGATGAAACTACGCCCCTCTCTAATCTTTCTTCTTCGCGTGTAGCCTCCTGGGAGTTTTCCCAATTTAACTACGCCACAAGTACAGAAAGAAGACATGCCATTTTAGAAATCCTTTCTGTTAACATTAATTTCAGATACAATACAAAAAAAAATCCCAGCATCTAATCAGACAATATCCTCAAATTAACAAATTATAGTAATATCACAATCCAATAGTTCTTACAAGGTGTTTTCCATCTTCACTCAAACTGCCACCTTAAAATAAAACTTCCTTTAAAATCCTTTCCTCTGGTCGGAGAAACAAAGCACTAATGATTTATGGTTCTTGCTCCCACCAAGAACCGCTGCTTCAAACCAAGCCTCTGCCACCGGAAGGTTTGAAAGCAGCCTGATAACTGCAGGATCCCAGCCAGAGTCCAAGACGATGTCATTCCTCTCATTCTTGAATAGTGATAGTCCAAATGCTAATTCCAAAATTAAATCCAAATCCTTCTTCAATAAAATCAATCTTTTAGAGTAACAAAGAAATCCGTGTATGTTGTATGTCTATTTCCAAGAGTCAGTTTTACATTGCCATCTGGTTCAGAAGTATTTCTTTCAACGCTTGTCTGTTTGTGCCATCAGAAGGGGCTAATCTGCTAGCTGTATCTCAAATTTCAGTCTCTCCTAGATGCTTAAACAACAGGTCATAAATTCTTAAGTAATGGTAGTAATAAATCTTCTCTTAATGCTTAAATGCTCTTCTCCATCAAACTTTTTTTTTGTCCCTCAGTTGGTTCCCAAACACTTCTAACACATTCACTTGCCTGATGTTTTATTCCAGAGGAGGAAAAATTATTGCTGAAGCTCGAATCTCTCCTCCTTTGGTTCCTGCAACCGCCTGGAACGTCAGCAAGGAAATAGCTTGAATAGCAATCCGTAATTTTTCTTCTTTTTCTTTCCAACCTCCTCCTGCACATTTGCTTATCTTGTCTTGGGGTCTGAGACAAGAGTTGTTAAAGTTACAAGAGTTGTTAAGAGTTGTTAAAGCTTACAGTTGTTTACCAACCTGGCCCGTCCGAGATTTCAACCTTCTTTTCCGTGCCTGGTGCACTTGTGCCGGCCAGCCAAAATGGCTCCGGCGGCTGCAATACCTCCCACATTACGGACAGCCAAAATCCAACGAATTAGCTACTTTCGTTGGTTTCAGCAAAAAGTCCAGCCTCCACATTCCTCTCCTGGAACTGTGGGTGAGCAGAGCCCCTCCATTGGGGGTGCTCAAAAGAGATATTCGCATGGTATGGTCTCTGAGAGATACCGAGACACATCCATCTTCGTGCTCAGCCAAGCACCTCCCCCTCCCATTCTTTTATTCTCACAACAATCCTATGAGCTCGATAGTAATGGTCATGACATGACATGAGTAATAATAATGGCCAGAACATAAATGCAGTGAATATTTCCCCAAAAGCAACAGGTGACCATCAGTGCCTTCTCCCACTGATGCTCCTCAGCACATAGTACTCCGTGACATACTGCTTCTGCATCTGGAGGTTGAATGTAGTAATCAAACATTATGTTACATAAGACAGTGGTATTTTCAGGATTTTTTTGCCACAATTTTTGACAGAAGGAAGATACTACACTCCAGGTTTTTCATTGAATTCATCATGAAATTCTGCATTGAATGGCATATGACATGATGGTATTATTCCTAAAAATACTGATTTTAATAAACTGATTTTTACATAAATTATATTTTTAGTTTTTGGCCATAACTTTTGATAAAGATATTACATTCCTTTTTTATTGAATTCATTCTGAAATACCACATTGAATGGTATATGATGGTATTATTCCTTAAAATAACTATTTTCAAAATTTTGCGTCCAGGTTGACACCCCCTCTGAGGGTGGCACCTGGAGCCCCTCACCCCCCTGCCCCATAGGTAGCTACACTACTGGATACAACCTATTTGACATTTTAAGTCAGTGGGCTGTGAATTTTCTAATATTACTAGCTTTATACTCGTGCTTCACTACAATATTTACTTTAAAACCATTTTTACACCAATAAACTTTCCTTTGATTGCAATGAACAATTTAAATTTAGCACAGCTACATGTCAGGCAACACCCTGCAATTATTGAAAGCCATGGTTCCAGCGATTGACATGACCAACACCACATTCATGTTCAGGTTGAAATTCCCTTTAATTTGAAACCTCACATTAGAGCGTTTAGACTTCAATAAGACGCATATTTGGAAATTTAATTATTTGGGATTCGACTCTTAGTTTTACCTGTTCTGGAATGAGTTTTCAAAAAGTTTTCTCAGCAAGCACCTAGAAGTCCCTGTCAATTTGGTCTATAAGCCACAGACCTCCCTCGTGCAGCAGCACAGGAAAAGGGGCTGGCCTGGCCTACGTTGGCACGTACAAGGGCCTGGGCAGGGGGATCAGCAAGGAGAGACCCCTTTGTCAGATACACTCAGTTTTTAAGAGATGAGAGCTTGCCCTATGCTGAGTGCCAAAGGCGTGAGGGAGGGAGGGAGCCGGGGGGGGGGGTTGGCAAAGAGAGACCTCCGTAAGTCTTTAAGAGATGAGAGCCTTCCCTGTGCTGGATGCTGAAGGTGTGAAGGCAGCCTGGGAGGGGGCTCAGCAAGGAGAGGCATTTCTAGTGAAGGGACCCTCGGCTGTAATGTACCACAACTGTAGTGAAGAGAAAATGTCTCCTGTGAGGGAAGCTAGACTGCACCACACAACTCTTGAGCTAGTGGATGGCTGGAGTGAGGGCTGGCAATCTCACAGTGAATAGTCAAATGATGTTTTACTGCCACTGGCCCTTGTCATACCATACCAACTTAAAAGGGGTTAAAAGGGCAAGCCTGGCCTTAGTTGCTGTGTAGGTCACAGGTCTCTCTCAGGTCATCTCTCTTTTGTTTGTATGTATGCATGTATTGAATTTTACCTCTCTTAATTAAGGCGAAGTCCTAGACCACGACATGAAATACGCAAGACACGGCACTCATCTGTAGATAATCTTGCGAATGAGATTTCCTATATAACTGAAACAGAAGATGTATTTTACACCTATAAGGTTTCCCCAGCTTCTAAGGATAATGATTCAGAATTATATCCGAAGCAAAGCCTATGGAGAAGGTAATGACTTCTTCAAACCTCAAATGACCTCATTAATTTGACCTCTTCAAATGACATTAATTTGAGAGCCACTCAACTCTGCTAATTGTTTTACCTCTTTTCAGTGATGGGAAAAAGGACTCAAGACTGAGTTGCGAGTCGTCAAGTTTTTTGCTGACTGGAGTTCTGACTCAATCTCACATGTTAAAGGCTTGGGCACTGACTCGATTTTTCAGGTCACTGACTTGAGTCTGGGTCCATGTGCTCCCCTCCCTGGGTCCATGTGCTGCACTTCATGCAGCAATCCAGAAGTTGCCTTAAGCAGCTTGCCTTACAGTTCCCTGGGGAGATGCCAGGAACGCACAGGGGATGCGTGGGAGTTCCCTGTACTCAGGCAGCTTAATTTTGCTCCCAGGCTCCACATGTTTGGCTCCCCCATTTTTCATAACTTTTATTTAAATGCATCTTTTTAGGGGATTTCTGGGGGTTCCCCATGCATTTAAATTAGTTTTGCATTGCATCATGGTTCCTGCCTTGATGCAATCTGCCCCATTTCTATTTTTCTTTTTGCTGACCCCATCTGGGATTCGAACCAGGGCTCTCTGGCTTTCTGTGGTCTAGGGCTAGACAGCTGCCTTAACTGATTGAGCTGTTCTAGCCCTCATGAATACCTGACTAAAAAGAGAGAATATAGCTACCAAAAGACAGCTATTTCAACAGAAGTTATTTGTAGAGAGGCAGGAAATTAAGCTACAATTTTTAAAAAAATGCATGCATCATTCTTGATGCCACCACATAATTCCTATTTAGCAAAGCAGCCACCCTACTTTGGAATTATGCTTTAAGAATTTGTTCCTTTGCATCAGAAGTTAGAAAGCCAGTATGGTGTGGTTAGAATGCTGTACTTTAATCACAAACCTTGCAGGTTTGAATCCTTCCCTCAGTGAATTGGTTGGTAATTTATAAAGCTGCAAATAGCAAATCGGAATCAAAATGAATCATTAACTTCCATGAATTGAGTTACCATGAGCATGCGCTATGACTTGTGGATGGGTCAAGTTGTAGGGGGTGGAGACTCATGATTTGACTTTGACACTACTCATTCCCAACACTGCCCCTTTTGAACTCTGTATCAAAATTATATTTTTAGAAGAAAAAAATATTTGTGCTGAAAATGTCTTTTCTGAAGGTTTAAGAAAAGGTTGATATTTTATCTCATTGTTTGTCTTTTTTTGTTCTTTGGCAGATCATCAGAACAAGAATCACCAAAGTGAGTTTTGTCACAATCTCATTTTGTGGCTAAAATTCTGAGATATCCTTATGACTTATTCAGCCTTCACTTTACCCACTCACCCAAACTCCTTTGGCGTTTTGGAATTTCCAATGGGCAAATGGTAGCAATGAGACTTTTTTCTTTTTTATAACAGTTTTTCTTTACCTTTGCCGGTATGAGCAGCAGATTCAGCAGCATTTAAATTGCTGGTAACATTCTCAGCCCTCAGTTTTGTCAGTTACAATTTTCCCCCTAAATAGCCCTCCAGCGAGACATATGGCATACTCTAGAAAAAGAAAGTCAGCAGGAGCTGGTTGCTGAGAATGCTGAAAGCACCAAAAACATTGACAAAAGCCATTGCTGCCTGCAGAGGTGTGGCAAAAAAAATGTTTTACTCCCAGAAAGTCCCATCTGGGTCAAACTGTCACCACCTGAAATGGCATGGCATCCTCCCTGCTTAGGCAGAGTTTGCTTGGGCAGAGTTGTCAGTCAAGAAACCCAAAATGAACTTCCTTAGCAGACTTATACAAGCTTAGTCAGTCATTGCCCTTCAAATCTCGTCAGATATTAACGCCAGCTTTTCATCAAAAATGTTTGCAAAGTGGTTTACCAAGCAAATAAAATAAATATGGTACAAGTTTAGTACAAAAACTTCTGCAAACGATGAAATTGTCTCCATATCCCATAGGTCTCTGTTTTCAGCCTTACCCTATGAAGTTAGATTTGAATTTAAAAAATCACTCATTCAAACAGCACAATGATTATAAAATGGTATATATAAAAACAATTGTAAATGCTTGTAAATGAACAAGAGAGCTTATTTGTAAATTGTGACACAAGTTTTTAGCAGAATTGTTAGTGCGAATGTTGTGGAATGAAAACACCATAAACTTAATTTTTTCTTGTCATGGGGAATAATGTTGAACTATAAGCCAATATTAGTGGTGAAAACTTACAATTAATGGTGAAACCTTTAATCACTTCTACATTCTATTTTTCAGCAAGCCAGGCTGAAGGGAGGAGGTCACTTTTTTTTGCGCATGTTTCAGAATAGCAGTTCTAATAATCTGACCCCCTAGAAAAGCAGCTTTTAGAATGGGGATTGTAGACATTTTTCCCTTATCCAGGGATCAGCAGTGTCCTTATCTGCACTGGCCATCAGTGTTGAATTTAATCTGTGGATCAAAACTTAGTGTTCCAGTTTTTAGTATGTTTTAGTATGCCGAAGTGAGCGGTGTATAAAAAGTTGAATCTGTACATACTGATTCTGTGCCTTTTTACTCACAGCCCAATCTTATTCATTTCCCCACCCTGCCAATGCAGTGGCATCAAAATGGCTACCCTATGATGGGGAGACAGTTGTGGCTCTTCTGAGTAAGGAAACAATTGTTCCCTTAGCTGGGGGTAAGCCTCTATGGTGGAGGGGGGAAGTCTACTCAGACCTGTGCTGGGACTCCCCCCGGGACTTCCTAACTAAATAGCTGGTGTGGGTCTGCGTGGAGCCACACTATGGGATTTGATCCAGGGCCCAATCCAATCCACCAACCCTCCCCCTCCATGCTCCTGTTTCACGCCCACCCTTTTCCACCTCTCCCACTGGGTGTTTCTTTATTAAGAAAGGAACATTCTTTCTTAACTGAAGAATGCAACTTGCAGGCAATTAGTTTGCATGCTACAGGGAGACTAATTGAAAGTTAACAGGAAGCAGGTACTGTTAAACAAGGAACACCTTGAAGTGAAGGAACACTTCAAGCTGCTTTTTGTAAAGAGTTCCCTCTTATCCGTGGTTTCTGTATCCGTGCCCCCCCCCCCCCGGAATGGGGCCCCTGTGGATATGGGGCGACGCCTACAATTTCTATAAATCCTATTTTACATAACATTTAGTTAGAAGACAGGTCCATCCTTCTCATCCACGGTTTGACCATCCACAGATTTGACTCAGCGCTGATGGTCTCTGCTGATCCCTGGAGAAGGGGCAAAAGTACCTTTACAATCCCCACTCTAAAAACTGCTTTCCTAGGCAGTCTTGCCTCCAACTATTAGAACTGCTATTTTCAACTTGCTCCAAGAAAAGTGACCCCCTTCCTTCTTTCTGGCTCACTGAAGAATGAAATGTGGAAGTGATTAAACATTTTTGCAATCTGTTCTTTAGTGAACCAGGGCAAAGGGAGGGGGTTGCTTTTCTCAAGCAAGCTGAAAATAGTTCAAAGACAGACTGCCTAGGAAAGCTTTTTTAGAATGGGGATTGTAAAGAGACATATTTTGTTTTAACTGCTTTTATTTAACACAGTTTTTGGCATCTTTGGGGTTCCAGGAAAGGAACCCCTGTGGATGCCAAAATGTGACTATATTTAGAAGTTAGAATTCAATTAAAACATCTCTAGCCTTTAAAGTATATAAAGAGCTAAAATTTGAGACTTAAAAAAAACTCCCATACCATAGATACTTGCATATAAGTTGATCTCATAGATAATTTGAGGGCAGGTTTTGACCAAAAATTATGGAATTTTCTATGACCCTCACATAAATTGGGGGAACTTAGAGAGGTGTATAATTTTGTCTGATTTACCCTCCTGTGCTTCTCCCATACTGAGAAGGTCAGGAGCCAATCACTACAGCGAAGGGAAGTGAGGGAAATGGTTCTTGTGTATAATAAATAATCCCCCAAGTAATGACTTCGAATTGACATGGGGGGGGGGGGACAGATTCATACTGTAGGGAAAAACACCACAGGTTTTAAATTGCAAACAACAACAAGACACACACACAACAGCATAGTAACTTCAGAAAAGGAGTTGACAGCATGCTGAGAAGAGCTCTGGACCAATATAAACAGAGAGCAAAGGAAAGGACAGCTCCAAGTGTAATTAAAGCTTGGAAACTCTCTGCAAGCATAAATGATGGTGTTCAGACACTTTGCAGATGATCAGCAAGCAGCTGACACCCCCAAATTTCTCTGACTCTTGACTGACCCTGAGATAAGATGAGGAGGCAATTTATAGCTCATTTATAGCTCATAATTTCTCATACCACCGTAGGTGAAAAGATTGCTTTTTGTTCACAGGAGAAATGTAACAAATTGACATGAAGGTTTTGGCTAATGTGTGGTAGCTTGACATTAATATTGCACTTATTTTCTCTTAATGAAGGAACATATTGGAAAATAATTCAACTCAAAATTCCTTGTCTCAGACTCTCAATGGAGTTGGCAACCAATCAGGCTCTTCTCCTTTGGAAGGAACAGATATGCAGTCTTTAGGAGTAAATGAAAACATTACAAAAGAAATTTTAATGGATAATTCCAATCAGTACTACTGTGATAAGGTATGGTAAATGATTACATACACATATACAGGTAGATTATCACTTATCCAGAAATCTATCTTTGTCCAAGACTTAAAACTTTCTATAGAAGGGTCTTGTGGTCATTCCTATTCTCAGAGTGTACATTCTGTTCTCTGCCCTGTGGTGTGTGTCATTGTTGAAAAATGTCAGAGGCCAGCAAATGGGAAAGTGAAAAAGAGCAAGAGGAAACATTTCTCATTATATTTATGCAATTATTCCAAAATCCAGATTCCTTCTCATCCCAAGCAGTCCGGATAAGAGATAATCAACCTGTAGTCCATATTGTACAGTATACAATACAGTGTACATATTGTACAGTGATAGCTATAACAACCACAAATGCAGGAGATGATCACTTGTCATTGAATTGCATGATTTTGTGTTATTACTGCATAGTTCTTTGCCTTTGTGCAAAACTTCTTAGTTCAAGTATTGACTAAGAATATTGGCTAGATTGATCATTTCATATAATCATTTTTTAACGGGTTGCCTCTTTTAAGTGATTTTTTTTAGATGCTAACTTGAAATCAGCTTTATCATTAAATTTGGCATTTTAAATTGATAGCTCCTTCAAAATCAGCAAGGCTTGTGTACCTAAATAGGTTGCTGTGAAACTCTCAACATTTTCATTTTTAAAAGCTTACATACCAACTTTCTCCCACAGGACCTACAGTATTTTTCAACAACAGTTGTAGCAATTCACATCATTATAGTCAAAACAATTTCCATCACAATTGTTAGTTTTAATTGTACCATCACTTTACCGATTTACTATCAATCAAGCAGAGAGGCTAATTCATTCTGCCAGTGTGCAGCACTAGTGCTCCTCTGCAGCCCCCTTCTCCTTTTCCCTTCAATCTTTCCCAGCATGAGGGTCTTTTCTAAAGAGTCATCAGGTGGCCAAAGTATTTGAGCTTCAGCTTCAGGATTTGTCCTTCCAGGGAGGAATCAGGCTTCAATTCCTATAGGATTGACTGATTGGGTCTCCTTGCAGTCCAGGGGACTCTAAAGAGTCTTCTCCAACACCGTAATTCAAAAGCATCTATTCTTCGGCGCTCTGCCTTTCTTATGGTCCAGCTCTCACAGCCATACAGTGCTACTGGGAAAACCATAGGTTTGACTATGCAACCCTTTGTTGGCAGGGTGATGTCTCGGCTTTTTATTAAGTTGTCGAGGTTTGCCATAGCTTTGCTCCCAAGAAGCAAATGTCTTTTAATTTCATGGCTGCAGTCACCATCTGCGGTGATCTTGGAGCCCAGGAAAATAAAGTCTGTCACTGCTTCCATTTCTTCCCCTTCTATTTGCGAGGAAGTGATGGGAGTGGTTGCCATGATCTTAGCTTTTTAATGTTGAGCTTCAAGCCAATTTTGCACTTTCCTCTTTCATCAGAAGGTTCTTTAGGTCTTCCTCACTTTCTGCCATTAGAGTGGTATCATCTGCATATCTGAGTTTGTTGATATTTCTCCCAGCAATCTTGATTCCAGCTTGTGAGTCATCCAACCCAGCCTTTCTCATGATGTACTCTGCATATAAATTAAATAAGCAGGGTGACAGTATACAGCCTTATCATACTCCTTTCCCAATTTTAAACCAATTGGTTGTTCCATGTCCGGTTCTAACTGTTGCTTCCTGACACACATACAGGTTTCTCAGAAGACAGGTAAGGTGGTCTAGTACTCCCATCTCTTCAAGAACTTGCCACAATTTGTTATGATCCATGCAATCAAAGCCTTTAGCATAGTCAGTGAAGCAAAAGTAGATATTTTTCTAGAACTCTCTTGTTTTCTCCATGATCCAATGAATGTTGGCAATTTGATCTCTAGTTCCTCTGCTTCTTTGAAAACCAGCTTGTATTTGATTCACATACTGCTGAAGCCTAGCTTGTAGGATTTTGAGCATAACCTTCCTAGCATGTGAAATGAGCGCAATTGTGCGGTAGTTTGAACAATCTTTGGCATTGCCCTTCTTTGATATTGGAACGTAAACCGATCTTTTCCAGTCTTGTGGCCACTGCTGAGTCTTCCAGATTTGCTGGCATATTGAGTGTAGCACTTTGACAACATCATCTTTTGAGTAGCTCAGCTGGAATGCTGTCACCTGTCAGCTTTGTTGTTAGTGATGCTTCCTAAAGCCCACTTGACTTCAAACTCCAGGATGTCAGGTTCGAGTTCAGTGACCACACCAATGTGGTTATGAGGAACATTAACATCTGCCTTATATAGTTCCTCTGTGTATTCTTGCCACCTTTTCTTAATCTCATCTGCCTCTGTTAGGTCCTTGCCATTCTTGTCCTTTACTGTGCCTACCTTAGCACGAAATAGTCCTTTGATATCTCCATTTTTCTTGAAAAGATCTCTAGTTTTTCCCATTCTGTTGTTTTCCTCTATTTCTTTGCATTGTTCATTTACGAAGGCCTTCCTATCTCTCCTTGCTGTTCTCTGGAAATCTGCATTCAGTTGGGTATATCTTTCCCTTTCTCCCTTGCCTTTTGCTTCCCTTTTTTCCTTAGCTATTTATTCCTTAGCCTTGTCAGACAGCCACTTTGCCTTCTTGCATTTCTTTCTCTTTGGGATAGTTTTAGTTGCTGCCTCCTGTACAATGTTATGAACCTCTGTCCAAAGTTTTTCAGGCAGTATATCTACCAAATTTAAGCCTTTAAATATATTTATCACCTCTACTGTATATTCGTCTGGGATATGATTTAGGTCATATGTGAAGGGCCTAGTGGTTTTCCCTACTTTTTTTCAGTTTTAACCTGAATTTTTCAATAAGAAGTTCATAATCCAGACACAGCTGAGCTTCCTTCCAGTTTTGGCCCAGCTCCTTCATTCTTTCTGGAGCTACTAGTACTCGTCTTCTGCTCTTCCCCAGTAGCATAATGGACACCTTCCGACCTGAGGGGCTCATCTTCCAGCATCGTATCTTTTAGCCTTTTAATACTGTAGTCCATGGGGTTTTCTTGGTAAGGGTACCGAAGTGGGTTGCCTTTTCCTTCTCCAGTGGACCACATTTAGTCAAAACTCTCTATTATGACCTGTCCATCTTGGGTAATGCTACATGGCATAGCTCACAGCTTCATTGAGCTATGCAAGCCCCTTTGCCATGACAAGACAGTGATCCATGAAGGGTGGCCCTCATAATGAGTGACCAGCTAATCTCAGATTGGACATACCCATCATAGTTCGTAACCTGTGATTGAGTTTTCTTCCATAAATCTGTCTAATCCCCTTTTAAAGGCACCTTGGCCAGACATCATCACCACATCTTGTGGCAAAGAGTTCCAGAGACTAATTACATGCTGAGTAAAGAAATACTTTATTTTGTTTGTTCTAACTCTCCTAGACTCAACTTTAATGGATGTCCCCTGGTACTAGTGCTCTGTAAGAGGAAAAGAACTTCCCTTTATCTACTCTATCCATGCCCTGCATAATTTTGTACCAATCATGTCCTCCCTGAGGTGCCTTTTTTCTAGACTGAAGAGCCCCAAACGCTGTAACCTTTCCTTGTAAGGGAGGTGTCCCAGCCCAGTAATCAGTTTGGGTGCTCACTTCTGTACTTTTTAAATTCCACTATGTGCTTTTTGAGATTTGGCAACCAGATGCTATCACTGCTGTCCACACATCACCCCAGGTTACCACCCCCTTAAGGATGTAAGAACTTGTTCCCACTGTGGCTCCTGGGTTGGGGACCACTGCCATGGAGGTTGAATTTTGTTTGCTATACCAAGTGCCTGTTTTCAATGTCTTTCAGAACAACGATGGAAACTTGCTTTTGATACGCATGTTGCCTGATGAAGGTGGGAAATTTGGATTTAATCTGAAGGTAAATGAGCCTGATAAAACAATACTGCTAATCAATTGTAGTTTTAAAAAATTGGTTTGAATGTAAAATTCAGAAATGTGGGTTATATTTTGAATATAAAATTTTATTAATTAAAAGCAGCTGAATGGTCCAAAACCACCTCTTTAAACCTATTTCAGGGCAATGTTTAGGGCATAGGATACTCAATTAGTGGATGTTACCTTGGCGCCTCTGACTATAATCACTGAAAACCCTTAGGCCTCCAGCGCAGGCAGTACAAGTGTACCACTTACGCTGGTGTTGTGAAAGTGCTGTAAGGCATGAGCAACGCAGTCGGTAAGCTCTTACTGCCGCGTTGTGGCGACACCAGCCTCTCACCACCCAGAGGCAGTGATGTGACATTGGACAGAGGTAAGGTTATCTCTCACCGGCATTGTGGGGATTCTGGGCGGAGTATGGGCAGGGACAGGACAGTCTTGCAAGGGGGTGGGCCCCGGTGGTGCCTTCCACCACCAGATCTTCATCCCCGGCAGAGGCCTAGGCAGCCTAACACAGGACTGATCAAATCACTGCCCACAAAATAACCAGCAGTGAGCTGAGAAGTCCCATTGTGGATGGCAGGGCTTTCCCCAGGAAAAGGGGACAAACGTCCCCTTCTCCCAGGGAGACTCCAGCAGCTGCCTCACTGCTGCTGGATGCAGCAGTAGCCTTTTGGCTTCCGCTGCGCTCACAGCGGCCAGGCAGTTCTGGACTAGGCTGTTAGAGAACAGAGAATTGCTGGGAGACTAAAGGTGAGCAAACATCCCTGTTTTAAGAACGGAAAAAAAACAACAAAGCTTTGGTTAACTAACTGTTGAAAGGTAGAGGAGATGTAGCAGAGTAACCAGTGAAGCTTCCCCCTTCCTTTAGTAAAAAGGTAGCCTAGTACCTAGGCTAGCTGCTATCAATAAACAAGCACGCAGATGAAGGGAGGCTTGGTTAAGGTTTTCATAACTCTTTACTTACAGTCCATGGTAGATTATGCACATACTCTCATTAGAATCAATGGTTCTGGGTTAGGAATAGAAAACCCTAAAAGCCGTTTCACTTGTCTTGCACAGGAAATTTATCCTGTTAAGGCTTCAGGCTGTTCATTATGGCTGCCTCATTATAAGAAATGGATCAAGTTTTTGCAAATAAATAAAATATTTTTGTAACTAAATAACTATATTAATTCATTCACCTTTTTTTAAGTCTTGTAAAGCTAGCTGGGTCCTGATAGTGTGTCAAGTGGTTCCTGGTGCTAAAACATTTGAGAACCACTGGGCTAGATGATGTTACTGACAGGTGGATTCATAGTTTTACATTGATGAAGCCCTGATGAAGCTTCTGAGGACCCCTTGGGTTCTACAGAACACTCTTTGAAAGCCACTCTTTTGAATACTGTATTATGCAGTTAATCTCTTTATCTCAGCTATTTTCCTGGCTCAATGTTTTAGGGTGGCATTGATCAGAAGATGCCTCTGGTTGTCTCCAAAATAATTCCAGGTTCCCCTGTAAGTATGACTTCTTGTTTTTGCATTGTAGCAGAGTTAAGGGGTTGAGGTAAAACTAATCTGGACATGCTTTGGTTATATATTTTCTCAAGGGAAATATAAAAAATCTGGCCATCATTTTCTTTCTCATCTGAAGTGAGTCACTTGTGATGGAAAATAAGTCCAAAACTATTTATGATTAATTTGTAAACATTAAAGATGGCATAACAACTTTTCAGTTATTCTTCAATTAAGAGTGAGAGACTAACAGTGCAATCCGATGCATGTCTGCTCAGAAATAAGTCCTGTGTTCAGTGGGACTTACTCCCAGGGAAGTCTGTATAGGATTGCAGACTCATGGAACGATCCTATCTAAGAGTTGTGCCTGCAGAGCATGCGCTGTATTGGTACTAGCCATTGCAAAAATGCTATAAAGCACTTTGCAATGGCATTACAGTTAGGCATACTAGTGAAAAGCCCAGAGCTTTCCCGTGCATGGCAGCACAGTGGAAGACACACAGTGGAGCAATAAATTCTGTGCTGTGCAGGGGTGAGGGCGGGAGAGAAGGGGGTGTAATAGGGCCAAAGGAGGGCAGCAACAAAGTGTGGGACAAGCAGCGCAGGCACGTGCCGTATCCTCTTCCTGGGCTTGATCCGCCAGCGTGAATAATATTGCTGGATCTGGTCCATAATAGTGTCTGGGGTTTACACCAAGGAGTCCTCCCCGAACCTGCTAAATTCTCCTGTGGGATGCTGGCACCACTGCATTGGTGCAGGGAAACTTAGGGAGGCTTCGGCTGCCCAGATGTCAGTCAGTGGATTTAATGCTTTCACAACTGAACAGAAACTGAATTTGGTTGTTGTGTGTTTTAAAATGCTGACATTTTCTTTGATCTTATGACAGTCTGATAAATGCACTCCAAAATTGATGGAAGGTGATCAGATAATATTAATCAATGGTCGGGACATCTCTGAGCACACACATGACCAAGTGGTGATGTTTATAAAAGCCAGCAGAGAATCACACACAAGAGAGCTTGTGCTTCTGATCAGGCGGAAAGGTAACTATGCTATGCTAGATGTTTCATTATGTGTTTGAGAAATTTATATCCCACCTTTCCCATGCCTAAAGCAAATGCCCAAGGCGGCTTCTAAAGCTCCATAATAAAGTGTACAATGTATAATAACAATAAGTAAAATCAATTAAAGTAAAAAACAAAACAAACACGCACACAGTACTGCCACTGGGAGGAGAATGCCTATTTGTTCCAGAAAGGAGCAGCCAAGTAACAGCACTGTTAGAGCAACAGAGAGTAAACATCAACCAAACACAAATGTTTGAGCCCTCTATGAAAAACCATGAGGGAGGGGCTCACTCTTAATTCCTCCAAAGGGAAATACAGTAGTTGTGGCACCACTATAGAGAAGGCTGGCCCCATGCTGCCATCCCTCTAACTTGGGATAAGGTGACACTGGAAGGAGAGCCCCCTCAGGTGACCTAAGAGGGAGGGCCAGAATGTTATGCTAGAACTGTTGCTTAGTACAATATTGTCAGTTCCTGATAAGAATTCATCCCTTGTGTGTGGCTAACTGTATCTTGAAATGTGCAGTATATTCCAACTGGAGCCCATTGTTGACCCTAACAATTAATTATAAAAGAATCTCCATGGAGGAGTCTCAGTTTTTTGTATTTTTGTTTCAGACATTTAAAACAGATTTTTCTACCCGATTATATTATTTTAACGTTTTCTGTCACTTGCACATTACAGGGTACAAATGTCCTGTTCCTGTGTTAATCTGCATATATTTTTTCTCTGATTGTCCCAATGTACCATAGTGTGCATTTGTGCAGCATAATAATGCTACAAACAGTTTTGAATTATGAGCCCCACTGGTTTAAGAACTTTTTGTTTAAAAGTGGGATATAAATATTTTGAATATAGCTTATTCAAGCTTATAGTGCGATGTGCAAGCAAGCTGCAGGCAGCCTGAATGGTTAAAGAGACTAGATCAAATGTTACAGGAAGCAGTTAACTTCCTGCTTCCTATTAGTGTTTGTTGAAGTCTTTTCAAGCCTGCCTGCACATGCTAAAAGCTTGTATGCTTATAGTGATCTGTAAAAGGAAAAAAAATGTTGCCTACATAAGCAGAAAAATTAATGGGTACATGACCCCCCCCCCATCCATGGATAAGTGAAACAATGAGTACCGGATCTGCTGATGTAGCGGCCACCTGTATTTTTTTCAAAGTGTTTGTCAATTGGCTCAGCCTCCTTGAGATCCACATTTGTATGTGAATGGGCCACTGTCAGAAAAAGAAATCAGCTTTAAACAAAACTAAATTCTATCTTATATACAGTCAATCCTCATTGTCCACTAGGGTTAGATTCCTGGAAATCCTTGCAGATGGCAAATTCGTGGATAATGAATCATTGATCCTCTGGGATCAATGGGGTTAGTGCAAGGGGTACCTTATCTGCCATCAGAAGGATCCAGCAGAGATCCTAAGGAAGCCAGCAGAATGCAGCAGGAAGTGCCAAAAGTGAATGCTGCAGAGACCTTCCAGAGGCAGCAGGGATCTTCAGAATGGCACCTGCATCCAGCATGGACCCCTTAAACATGGCCCACAAATGCTTCTCCTGACCATTTTAAAGGGGTCAGTGCTGGTCACAGGTACCATTCTGAAGATCCCTGCAGCCTTTGGAAGGTCTCTGCATAGTGGATAACAAGGACAGAGGTGCAGGTAATGAAGAAAGTAGCAATTCTGCCCCTCACAGATAAGTGAGGTCCAGATAGTGAGGTCGCATACAAAGAAGATTGACTGTACATTATATGGAACACATTTAAACCTTGCCGTTTGAAGACTTCTAATTCGCCTCTCTGCCTTTCAGTTGTCAGACCTCTTACTGAGAGTAAATCAGAGGATGAAGCTGATAGCTTTAATTTGTCAGAATTAGTTCTTCCCACTAGTTCAGAATATGGTGAAACATTAGAAGAGTCAATGGAACAACTGAAGAAAGGACTAGAAAGTGGAACAGTTCTAATTCAATTTGAGGTGAGCAGCTATTGGTGTTGATTTACCTAACCGAGAATCCAGAGGAAAGTGTCTTAATCTGCCTTAGTTCCCTGACTGTTCTTGTATCCCAGCTAGCTCTTCTTTCTTGATATCTGCTCCTTTTGTTGATAGTATTGCCCCAGAAATAGAGTCCAGAACCCAAGGGGTTCTCACTCAAGCACCTTCTCTCTGATAAATGCAGTAGCAGACCTCCCAAGCCTGCTTTGTAAGTCATACAGTGCTATCTAGATTTTCTAAACAAGCTTTTTTCCCTAAGGAATTTCAATAACAGAATATAATCCAAATATTGTGGCACTGATTCTCTCTCTCTCTCTCTCTCTCTCTCTCTCTCTCTCTCTCTCTGTGGTAGTTTTTCCCCCCCAAAAAATTGTTGTGCTATGTGTTTTTATCAAAATTTGTATTTAAAATTCTACGAAGGGCAATAAAGCACAATAAGTGTGTGTGTGAGAGAAAATACCTCTTCGCTATGTTTTAAGCATTGTGGATCAAGAACTGGATCACATTTATCTCACAGTGAATTAACAGTAAATTGCCATTACATTCACTGTCCAGTCCTAAGGTCAGCTAAAAATGTCTCAATACACAGTACAACTTTCAAAGTATCTCATTGCCAGTTGCATTTGGAACTTTCCCTAATTCCAAAGGAGTTTACTGTTCTTCCAAGGAAATGTCCTGCATTCCATGGTAAGGTTTGCATTACAGTTGCTGCCTGGAGAGGTGCAAACTGCAAAGAGACATGGCCCAAATAGTTGCTAGCAGATTGGAGCATTCCAATCCCTAGATAAAAGGTAAATGCCACCAGTGGCACTCATAGCGAGTTCCTGGGAGAGACAAGGAGGAACTAGCAACTAGTTCCAAGGGGAACTAGCAACTGCACTGGTAAAAAATGTGTGTGATTTCCCCTTAACACTTTTGCTGCTGAGAAACGGGGAAGGTCAACTCTCATGGGGCAGGGGATGTAAACCCCAGCTGGCATAAACAGTAAAGGTTATTGAACTTGAAATTGAACCCCAGCTGGCAAGCAAGAAATAAGGTTGAATGGCCCTCCAAAGGCAAGCAATCACTGCCCAATCACTGGCACATACACCCCAGCTCAAAATGACCTGCTCAAAAGGTCCCCTGCCACATGTGCATGTCCTTAATCGTATGGAGCTAGTTCAGACTTGGAAGTATCTTCCAGGCAGTCCTTATGCTTTTTAAAAACACCTTTAAAAATGTTAAAGGGCAGTACACAACCACTATTGGCTAAGGAGGGCAAATTGTACTTATCACAATATAGACTCATTTGCATAGCTCCTGTTCTCAGGAGGTTGGAGGAAATTGGATTTAAATGGCCTACCATTTGGAAGAGCATAGCTGGGCTAGCTAAAAAGCAAGACTGCCTGCCTGGAGATTACAGGATATTTATGGAAAAGTGAGGGTGGAATTGCACATTGAAATAAATTCTTGTTTGCCTTCTCAGGTTGACAGTATTTGCAAGGAAAATTGAGACACGAGAATGGGTGCTATTTAACTCCCCCCTCCCCAGTTTTGAGACCAGCAATAAACCTGGTGGGAAATGCCCTTCAGGAGAAAATTTCTAGGCAGTTATCCATATTCTCCAGCCCAATTACGCTCCCCTGCAAATGGCCATACCTGTATTCTATTAAATAACACTTTTGATCAAAGTCATGAAATAGTATGCTGGTTTCTCCTAACTCTTCAAGAGATAAGGGCGCTTGTGAACTTGAAGGCTTCTGGAGTGTGGCCCTCCCATTTAACCTGTTGTATAATTCCAAGAGGAGCCAGGATCTAACCAAAGAGATGGAGTCCAAGCAATTTTGGGTGCATCTCAGACTCCTGAGCCAGATTCCCCAAGCCCCAAGTCAACGTAGCCTCTGTTTTGCTCTAGTTGCTCGGAATGGCTCTGAAGAGTAGGAGTGGCTGCATGCAAAATTTAGTGCTGTGATTCCCCTCTAGGTATGCCTCTGCTACAGCTGATGGAAGGTGGCTGGGATATGAACCAGGTATAGGAGTGAGGATGTAGAATGAATTGCTGATACAGGTGTCACCCTATATCCATATGGATATGTTCCTGCTGCTGCTGCAGATACTTGAAATTGTGGATAGTTGAGAGCCCTACTCAAATTCCCCTCCCCCAGTCATGTTCATCTCTCATCTCTGCAAATGCTTTGCAAATTTAAGCTTTTTGGAAAAAGAAGTAAACAGATGAATACTAGACTTGTAGCTGCTTGAGGATCACTAGAGGAGGAAAAAGTGAGAACGCTAACAAGAAGTGGGCAGCAAAGGAAGCAGACACTCAGCGGGAACACTAGACTCCACCAGTGCTGTAACGTGGTGGAGCCTGAGGGGCAGCTATTCCAGGCGCAGTTCAAAGGGGGATGCAATTTTTGCAACATCAAAAAGCAAATAACTTACAGTATTTTGAAAATTGTGCCCCTTGTCCCCTTGACTTCTTTGGACCTGGTTTTCCTGTTGTTTCCACCCTCATTTCCACTCAAATGCCTCCTTACTACACCTGGAGGAACCAGAAGTGAGGGTGAATTGAAGTGCCTTACCCCCAGGGTGAATTGAAGTGCCTTATTCATTTAACTCTTGGAGAGCCTCCAAATCAGGAAGTGGGTGGTGACGTGATGTCATTGCAACTCCTGGTTTGTGAAAAGCAGCCTGGAGAGAATGCAGCTGTGCATTGGTGGTGAGTTGGGGAAAAAGCGGGGGGACGGGGACAAAATACTTCCTTGCCCCAGGTGCATTTTTCATTTGTTATGGTTCTGGACTCTGCTTCCTGTTAGTATTCCCCCCACCATTCTTGCGTTCTTCTAGCAGCTGTGAGTCTAGTGTTCAGCTGTCTGCTTCCTTTTCCAAAAAACTTCCATTTGCCAACAAAGAGAGATGAATCAAGAGTGCAACAAGGGGAACCATGGATACATGAAACACCGAATAGGGTTTTGGAATTTTCACCCCTTTGTTGCTCTGGTTCAATCAGTAGAGAAACACTAAATAGTCCAAACTCAAGGGGAGATACACATAGCAACTACATGCATCTGACCCCCAGCCAAAAACAATCAACTCTTTATATACCCCAACAAGGAATTGTAAACTCAACCAATCACATTCATGCATAATCTAATCATCCAATCAGCACCTTCCACCACGACTCCACAGTTCAGCAGAAACTCTTTCTGAAGAACTAGCCCAAACCAGACTGGCTGAGCCAGCCATAAGAAGTCATGGCATAAGAGATCATAGTATTACAAGCCATAAGAGGTCATGGCAAAGTTATCCTGTAGTTATGGCATCCCTCCTTTTCCTATGCAATATGACCCATGGATATGGTAGGACGCTAGTACTTGCTTCCCTGAATCATTTGTTGTTGAAAATAGGGGTTGATAGTTAACTAGCTAGCCTGCTTGATAACCTGATGGTTATTGATGAGCTGAGCCTTGAATACTCTGAGAAACAGCAGGGTGGGAATTGACAGTTACCGAAACTAGATCAGAGTGCATATAAGCAAAACAACATATAAGCAAAACAAACTATACAAGTTTTAAAGGTCAATAAGTTGGTAATGGGCTGACAGCGTGTGCCTTTGTGAAGTAATTCTCCCAATATTGATCATAATTGATTTTAATCCTTATTTTTCCTCTCCGATTACTAAAATATTTATCACAAATGTGTCTTATTTTCTTTCAGCAACTTTATAGAAAGAAGCCAGGGTTACCTATTATCTGTGCAAAACTACCTCAAAATATGGACAAAAATCGGTACAAAGATGTTCTACCATGTGAGTATTGATGGGTTGGAGCCAAGGAATTGTGAGCAGATAGAAAATAGTCATTAGTACTGTTGTGCATATTCTTGCACAAGCATTTGCTGAAGAGTTCATGCAGTGCTAAAATTAGCAGCACCATTCTATACTAGACATAGCGCCGACACAATGTCGTTGCGTCGGCACTGCATCATTAGTGCTGATGCAAGGGGAGCTGAGCAGCACCCTCGCGTTGGTGCTAACACTCTGAAGCCGACACTATGAGTAGCATCAGCTTCAGAGTGCCAATGGGGAGCCTTCCTTGCGCCGACCGAAGTCGGTTGACGAGGGAGGAACCGTCCCATTCCGGGATGGGGATTGGTGGAGGGGAGGTAGGTTGGGGGCAGGATGTGGGCGGGCTTGGGAGGTGGCCATACAGCCACATCCTGAGCCCGCTTGGGAGGCCATGAGGCTCTGATTCGGGCCGTGCGGTCTCCTTGGATCTGTGCCTTCTAAATAGCAAGGAGCGCATAGCGGAGGTTGGAGCCTTCCCTACGGTAAGGGAGCCTCTGCTAAACAGCGTTGGATTTGGCACTGGCTGGCCGGCCTTGCTAATCCAGCACTGTTTAGGATTGTGCCCTAAGTCAATTAGCAGTTGGTATAAACTGCCATTTATACTGATTGTACTTGTGCAAAAGGTTGAAAAAACTCCTATGCCAGACAGAAGAGCATCTTTGGATTTAGTGTCACTGTTTTCATGTAATATTCCAGCACCAAGTAGAAAACAGTCTTTTCCATGAATGAAAGCCACTTTCCTTCATAACTTGGGATCTAATGCAGTATATCTTTAGGAATTGCATTATGTCAACGGTGTGTGTATTTTCAAGAAAAGGAATGCTAACTCATGCAACTGTTTGATTCTTTCCACCAGATGATAACACTCGAGTAATATTACAAGGAAATGAAGATTATATTAATGCCAATTATGTAAACGTAAGTGATAGACATCATTTATTTAAAAAGCAGCTGTTAATTAAAGTAGATGATTACCTATTACAAAGTTAGTATAGCAGAAAAGCTTAAATAATTGGATGTGCACAACGTATTTTAAAAATGAGATTTTTTTGGTTGGGTTTTTTTTTTGTTATCCACACATTTATTTTCCAGCATTTTGCCTATGGAGGTCACCAAGGCAGCTTATGGTATTTAAAAAATGTACAATACAATATACAAATACAATAATAAAACACTATTTAAATATATATACAACAGACCAATTCTTAACCACAGCCACACTGTGTGGCCTAAGAAGCCCCACAGCTTCCAGAAACTGGAACTGAGAAGCAACAAGAAAACAAAAGAGCACACCAATACAAGAGGGAATGAAAACTAACTAAATGCCTGCTTTAACAAAAAGGTTTTTACCAGACAATGAAAGACCACCAGTGAGGAGGTCTGGAGGCCACTGTTTTAAAAATCCTTTCACAAGTGTCGTCGTCCCCCAGCTTCAGAAGGGGGGGACATGGAACAGAGCCCCCAGTGTTGAGCAAAGTGAGTGGACTGATTCATATGGGGAATGTGGGCCCTTCAGTTATCTAGGTCCCAGTTCACTGAAGATTTGAAAGCTTATAACCAAGACCTGGCAGTACAGTGGTTGCGTATAAAGATACAAAAAGGGAATATGTTCCCACCCACAGGTCCCACCTAGAATACTGTGCTGCAGTATATTATGCCATCTGCAACTTCTGTACCATTATTCAAGGCTTAACCCCATGTTGGACACATCTCAGCAGTCCTACTCGGGGTGGGGGGGGGGGAGGTAGCAGCACAATCTCCACGATTGTGCTGCTGCCAGGCAGGAATGAGATTTTTCAACTCACCTGGGGACACTGTTGCTCTCCAGAGGGTCTGGGGAGCCTGCGACCTGCTCCGCAGCTTCAATCCTCCTTGAGGATTGAAAATGTAGTAAAAAGTTTAAAAAACCAACCCTGTTTTGGCCCAACGTCCAAAAGTGGTTTCCCCCCCCCCTTTTACTGCATTTTCAAGCCATGGGGAGGGCTGTAGAGGGGTCGCAGGCTCCCCAGACCTTCCAGAGAGCAATAGCGACCCCCAGGTAAGTTGAGAAATCTCTACCTGCCCAGCAACAGCACGATTGTGGAGACTGTGCTGCTGCCGATTTCTGGGCCATTCTCTTTAAAGGGGAATTGCCCTTTTCCTATTCCCTGGTGGTTCATGACCCATGAGTTTTGGAACCACTGCATTGCAGGAATCTAATATAGCTGTAACTAAATGAATTGTGTTATATAAGACTAGGTCCAGAAGCACTCCAAAACTGTAAACCTGATCTTTCAGGGAAGTACTATTCCATCCAGAACTGATTGAACATTCAGGTCCAAGCCAGCTCTCTTACTCATTAGCAGTGTCTCTCTTATATGGATTCATTCCATATAAGTACACCAGTCCATCACTGTATCTGCAATCTCCTCTGCAATCTCTTTACAGATGAAAAAAAGATCAGATAAGAAAGAGAGTAGAACTAAATGTCATTGGCATGCTGATGACGCTTCAACCCAAACCCACTGGATAATCATTCCCAGTGGTTGGATGTAGTTTAATAGTGCTTACTCAGCATCTCCATCTGAAATTTACTCCCCAGGAAGGAGCGGTGCCATTGCAGTGTGGTGCCCCCCAGCCCCTGTCCAGCAAGATGATCCAGGAAATGGTATTGCAAGCTACTGAAAGTGGGTCCTGGTGTTAAGAAGTTTGAGAACCACTGATTGAGACAGTGGTTTTATTCGTGAAAGCTTTGAGTTGGATCACCAGCATCTGCTTGAAAAACGATGCCCCCAAATAACAAATTAGTCTGTAACAATTACTTAGATAATAAATCCCTAAAAAGGACCTTCAGTGAAAGTCTTACAATAACCTGTTTCAAGCTAATGGGACTGTGCCCTGCATTAAAGAGGTATTAACAGACTCCACTATCCAATTAATCAGACCACCTCCAGGCAACCTTTTGGTTTTGCAAGTCATTGTAGCAAACCTCCATGGTTGGAGTGGGTGTCCATTCATAGTAAATTGCTGCACATAATGATTTACTATACATGGTGGCCAGCCATATCAATGCAATTCCAGGTGCTCTTTATAATAATTACACTTTATGTGATGTATACATATAACTTTCATTAAATAATGCATAAATAATCTTATAAAAATAATGCATAAAATCTTATTTTCAATTTTATGTGTATGAACTTTGGTTCAGTTTTTATATAGTACTAGCTTTTTGTTACCCGGCGTTGCCGGGTATGATCTTCCAGAGTTTGAGTTTTGCACCCCATGCTGATGGGGGCCGAACCTGGACTTCAACCACGTCAGGAGCATTGCCGCTCACCTCAGTGGCCCCGGAAACTACGGTTCCGACGCTGATTTTGGCCGTTTTTGACCATTTTCACATGGGGCCCCCTGTGTACCCCACCCCTGGGTGCACTGGGGGCCCCTGACCCCCGCAGTGTTTATCGCCAGGCTGCAAGGCACATGCATGCCGAGTCTGGCACCAATCTCCCCAGGCATTCCAGCATGGCATGGCAGACATCTTGTTTCGCACCCCTTCTCACCCCCATGTTGGGGGGGGGCTGAACCCGAACTCCCACAGCGTCGGGAGCATCGCCACTCGCCTCGGCGACCCTGGAAATTACGGATCTGACACTGATATTCTCCGTTTTCGACCATTCTCACACGGGGGCCACCACGCACTCGCACCCCGGGGGCTCTAGGGGGGGCCTGACCCCTGCAGTGCTTGTCACCAGGCCTCAAGGCACGCACATGCCGAGTCTGCCCCCAATAGCTCCAGGCACCGCAGTGGGGCATGGCGGACATCTTGTTTCGCACCCCTTCTCACCCCCTATGCCGAGGGGGGGCCCCAAACCTGGACTCCAACCGTGTCGGGAGCATCACCATTTGTCTCAGCGACCCGAGAAACTTCATGGGGGGCCCCCTGCACACCCCCACTCCCGGGGGCAATGGGGGGCCTGACCCCTGCAGTGTTTGTCACCAGGCCACAAGGCATGTGCGTGCTGAGTTTGGCTCCAATCGCTCCAGGCGTCACAGCGGGGCATGGAGAACATCTTGTTTCGCACCACTCCCGCCCCCCACGCTGAGGGGGGCTGAACCTGGACTCCCATGGCATCGGGAGCATCGCCACTCAACTCGGCGACCCCGGAAACTACAGATTCAATGTTGATTATTGCTGTTTTCAACCGATTTATGCAGGGCCCCGTGCATACCCCGTCTTCACGCGGGGACCCCCGCGTACCCCACCCCCGGGGGCGCTAGGGGCCCCCGCAGTGTTTGTGGCCAGGCCGCTAGGCTTCCACATGCCGGGTTTGGTGCCAATCGGTCCAGGTGTCACAGCGGGGCATGGCGGATGTCTTGTCTCGCACCCCTTCTCGCCCCCACGTCGAGGGGGGCTGAACCCGGACTCCGACGGCGTCGTGGGCGTCGCTGTTCATCTCGGCAACCCTGGAAACTGTGGATTTGACGCCGATCTCGGCCGTTTTTGACCGTCTTCACGCGGGGACCCCCACGTACCCCCACCCCCGGGGGCGCTAGGGGGCCCCAAACACCGCAGTGCTTGTGGCCAGGCCGCTAGGCTTCCGCATGCCAAGTTTGGTGCCAATCGGTCCAGGCGTTCCAGTAGGGCATGGCGGACGTTGTGTTTCTCACCCCTTCTCGCCCCCCACATCGAGGGGGCGCTGAACCCGGACTCCGACGGCGTCGGGAGCGTTGCCGCTCATCTCGGCGACCCCGGAAACTGTGGATTTGACGCCGATTTTGGCCATTTTTGACCGTTGTCACACGGGGACCCCTGCACACCCCCACCCCCCGGGGCGCTAGGGGGCCCCGACCCCCGCAGTGTTTGTGGCCAGGCCGCTAGGCTTTCGCATGCCAAGTCTGGCGCCAATCGGTCCAGGCGTTCCAGCACGGCATGGCGGACGTTGTGTTTTGCACCCCTTCTGGCCCCCCACGTCGAGGGGGGGCCAAACCCAGACTCCCACAGCATCGGGAGCAGCACCGCTCATCTCGGCGACCCCGGAAACTGTGGATTTGACGCCGTTTTTGGCCGTTTTTGACCGTTTTCACGCGGGAACCCCCGCGTACCCCCACCCCCGGGGGCGCCAGGGGGCCCCGACCCCGCAGTGTTTGTGGCCGGGCCGCTAGGCGTCCGCATGCCGGGTTTGGCGCCAATCGGTCCAGGAGTCCCCGCAGGGCATGGCGAACGTTTCCTTTCGCACCCCTTCTTGCCCCCCACATCGAGGGGGGTCTGATCCCGGACTCCAACGGCATCGGGAGCGGCACCACTCATCTCGGCGACCCCGGAAACTGTGGATTTGACACCGATATTGGCTGTTTTTGACCATTTTCACGCGGGGACCCCCGCGTACCCCCACCCCTGGGGGCGCTAGGGGGGCCCGACCCCCGCAGTGTTTGTGGCCAGGCCGCTAGGCGTCCGCATGCCAAGTTTGGCGCCAATCGGTCCAGGCGTTCCAGCGGGGCATGCGGACGTTTTGTTTCGCACCCCTTCTTGCCTCCCACGTCGAGGGGGGCCGAACCCGGACTTCAACGGTGTCGGAAGCGTCGCCACTCATCTCGGTGACCCCGGAAACTGTGTATTCGATGCCGATTTTGGCCGTTTTTGACCGTTTTCACGCGGGGACCCCCTCGTACCCCCAACCCCGGGGGCACTAGGGGGCCCCGACCCCCGCAGTGTTTGTCGCCCGGCCGCAAGGTGTATGCGTGCCGAGTTTCGTGCCGATCGCTCCAGGCGTTGCGGAGCCTATGCGAGACATACACACACACACACACACACACACACACACACACACACACACCCAGGCTCTTCTTTATATATATAGATTCTGTTTACATACTGTATGTTAATAAGATAATCAATGATTACTTGAAATTCTTTGTAATTGGTTAACTAGTATTTATTTATCGACCGTCAAAGCATTTTCTGTTAAAAGTAAATTTTATTTATGGCTTTCTTTCTCCTGATAGATGCCAGTTCCTCCTGATGGCACTGTGAACAAATATATTGCCACTCAAGGCCCTCTTCCACACACATGTGCACATTTCTGGCAGGCTGTTTGGGATCACAGATTATCGTTGATTATCATGTTGACAACCCTCACAGAACGAGGACGAGTACGTAGACCTTTCCTGCTTTTCAGTGCATTCTAAAGAAGTGGGGGGGGAGGGCATTGTATAAGAGAAGAAACATAGAGTTGGAAGGAGCCTTCAATGCTATTTCATCCAACCTCCTACTAGAAGCAGGAAAATGGTCTCTAGAACATCCCCAAAAGGTACCCATCAAGCCTCAACTCAGAATGGAAATTCTGGACCCAAATTTGAGTCGCAAAATGTGATTTTGCTGACTTGCATTCACTCGAGTCACTTGCACCAATGACTCTGGCCTCGACCTGTGACTTGGGCCACTCTCAGAAATGAGTCAGTAATCTCTGGAACTCCAGTCAGCGAGTCTGGGTGTGCTTCATTATTTTGTTGTGCCAATCCCCTTTGTGTAATGGACCTTATGCAGCAATCTGAAAGGTGCCACATAGTTGTCGTGAGCAAAGGTAGGTTTCCCTTCCAGCCAGAACATGATGCAACAAGCACGGGGGGAGAAGAAAGGGTTAAGAAATTTGAAAATGTACAGTTAGTCCTCTTTATCTGAGGATTCACTATCTGAGATCTCCCTTCTGCAAGGGGCAGAATTGCTGCTTTCCTCATTATCTGCACCTCTGTCCTTGTTACCCACTATGCAGAGACCTATCCACTTGCAGACACCTTCGGAATGGCACCTGTGACTTGCGCTGACTCCTTAAAAATGGCTGGGAGAAGCATCCACTGGCCAGGGTCCATGCTGGTCATAGATGCCATCAGTGGTGGGATTGAGGCGGAACGCAGGGGAACAGCGTTCCACTAGTTAGAACGTGGGCTGGCCCCGCCCACTCGCTGACTTTTTTTTTGCTGTGTTTTTTTTTGCTTCCGTTGATCTCCAGCAGACATGAGTCAGCCGCGCCCTTCTTTGTGGCTCATCTACGATGAGCAGTTCTGTCTCAATACTGCAGGAACTTTGCCTCCTTCCTTCACTTCAAAGCAGCCTGAAAGCCAGCTATATAAGCTTCATGGATTGGATCCCTATCAGGTTATAGTGAGCTCAGTCTCAGCTTTTTATAGTTGGCTCTTTCCCTTTGCTGAGTACAGTTTGAAAGCCTTTGCTGAGTACAGTTTGTCTCCTCTTTCAGCAATCTGAGTCAGTGTCTGAAAAAGCAAGGAGGAACTGCCACATGTGAGCAGAGACCATCATGCAATGCTTCTAATTTGCATGGGAGATTAGCATGCACCTGCCCCCCCAGTTATATAGGCTTCCGAGAGAGGAGGCATGCAAATTAGCCATATGCAGATGAACAGGCGGGGTCTGGCCGGTCTGGCAGTGGAAAGTTCCCAGGTAGTCAAGTGGGAAACCAGAGGTGTTTACTGCTGCAGCAGGAGATCAGGTGGGTTGCAAAAAGGAGCAGATGCGGTGGCCCCTCATTTTTTCCTCCCACCATCTAATTCTCTCCCCAGATGCTTTGCTGCTGCCCCCAAACTGCAAGGAAAATCCCCCTCTCCTCCTTGCTCTTCCTCTCCACTCCTTCCCCCCCCAAAAAATTCTGTTTTTCTTTCCACTTTCCTGCTGCTGTCATTGCAGCAGCCAAACTGTTGTTTTTTGCACATACCCCACCCAAGACTTTTTCAAAATCAATTCTCCCCTCTTCTGATTTTAATGTATTATTTTTGTGGCAACACTGGGCAAGCAAAGGCTAGGCTCAGGGGAGGTTTACTAATGTGCATTCTTGTTTCCAATTTTTCACAAAAAAGGCAGGAAAGTTTTTTCTAAAGTAAGTAGTAAGGCTGCCATCTTATGCACCTGTTCTTAGGAATAAGTCTTATTGAACACAATGAGATTTACTTTTGAGAAGACATGAATAGGATTGCCTCCAAGTCTCTTATTAAGACTTGTGTTTTCTGATGATCAGATTGCAGGTTAATATTAAATGTTTTAATGTGAATTCTTTCTCCTTATCTGCATCATAACATAAGCAACCAGTCCCTAAAACACAAACACAGCCTGCTCTCTCTGTGTTGGCTTCCCCAGGCAGCCATGGCAATCATTCAATCAAAAAGTTTGATCAATCAACATGAAGTTCCCAAAGCAGTTTGCAGGCAAATAATAATAAAGTTAAATGGTTCCTTGTCCTAAAAGGGCTCCCAATCTACAAAAATGCAGCAACAGCCACTAGAAAAGAACAAGTGTTTTCTGAGCCCCAGACTTAAAAAAATCAACTTTAAAAATGTGACCAATGATTGTGTGTGTGTGTGTGTGTTTTCCTTTGCCAGTGTGTTTTTCTCTCTTCTTCCCCTGTACATGTGTGCTGTGAAAGTCTTGACCAGTCTCTCCCACTTTTGCAGTCATGTGATTGCTGGCCAGCAGAGGCTTTCTCCCTCCCCGAGTCCCCAATCCCCTGTGCCAGCCCATCTGCCTTCCAACCTGTTGCACATGCCTTGCACCACATTTGCAACTGTGTTGGAGGCTGTGTTGTTTTCTTCGTGTGTTTTAAAAACCAGTTTGTGTTTATAAGGACATGATTTAGTAGAGAGAAGAAAAGGAAGACAAAAAGGGGGGGTTCAGAGAAGTTTGGTATGGTCGAGTGAGAAAGAAGAGCGGTTTTCTTTGTAGCTTCTTTGCCCCCTTCAACCGCCCTCTCTTTATTTTCCTGCTTCTTTTTATTCCCTTGGCCTCTCTGTCGTGTGCACACTACCCCACTTGCGGAAACCACCAGCCGTCTCTGTTACCACCTGGGTCTTTTGTCTACAGGAATAATCACCCCCCTTCTTGGTTTTGAAATATTCATTATGGCCTCTTCCTCATTCTCAACTTTCGCGTTTCTGATATTTACTCATGCTTTGGGATCTGGTTGGTTCATTAAGCCATTGACAGTGCTGGGGTGTCCTTTACTTAGGGAGGTATAAAGGGCTGGCAGAGAGAGAGAGAGAGATTGGTGTTCCCTCAGCTTCTTGCATTTGCCTTCTGCCTGCATTAAATAAATAATAATTTATCAAGAAAACTGTTTAATGCCTTGTTTGGATTCTCCCCCCCTCAAAGTGTTGTGATGCATTGTACATTTATTGTCGGGCTTGTAAGCCACCTTAGGCTTTTGCTTCTGAAATTTTTTTCAAATAAAACAATGACACTTCCTGCTTGATGATGCCACTTCCTGCTATGACATCACTTCCGGTGGGCGGGTCTCAACACAAGTGCCAATCAAAAATGAGTCCCGGTCATAGTACCTGTTGCTAAATCATTTAGATCCCACTACTGGATGCCATTCTGAAGATCTCTGCTGCCTCTGGAAGGTCTCTGCAGCATTCACAGATCTTTTAGCACTTCCTGCTGCACTTTGCAGTCTTAAAGGTCTCTGCTGGATTCTTCTGCTGGATGGCATATAAGGTACCCTTTGTACCTAAACCCCATTGATCCCATAGGATAAATTATTCATTATCCGAGAATGGGCTATGCACGAGCTTTTCCAGGAACCTAACCCTAGTGGATAATGAGGATTGACTCCATCTCTTTTTGCGTTGGGTAGCCTCCCATCTGCTGGCCCCCAGACTGCTGGTCAGTGTCACTGTCCTGCCTGTCACTCAAACTGTTCTCTGGTTCAAGCAGCTTCAGTAGATGCCCTATGTGGGAGGGGAGAAGAGGAGTGGCACCTGCTGGGCGGCGGCTGCTACTCCTGCTGTTGCCAGATTCAGCCTACGACACGCCACCTAGGCTCATGGTCTGTCCACCCATCAATCATCAGCACATCGGCACACTTGAGAAGAGCAGCAATCCTTGGCCTTGCGCACCTGCTTGCTCATAAGAACATAAGAACATAAGAAGAGCCCTGCTGGATCAGGCCAAAGGCCCATCTAGTCCAGCTTCCTGTATCTCACAGCGGCCCACCAGGTGCCCCAGGAAGGCATGAGACTACAAGATGCTTGCATCCTGTTGCCACTCCCTTGCACCCGGTACCAGTAGCCCATCACCTTTGTAAGGAGGTTGCACAATCCATCATTGCCTATAGCCCACGATGGACCTTTCCTCCAGATATCTGTCCAATCCCCTCTTGAAGGCATCAAGACCAGATGCCATCACCACCTCCTGTGGCAAGGAGTTCCACAGATTAACTACCCGCTGGGTAAAAAAGTACTTCCTTTTATCTGTTTTAACTCTCCCAACCCTCAGTTTTAGCGGATGCCCCCTGGTTCTGGTGTTTTGAGAGAGGGAAAAGAACATCCCTCTATCGACTCTATCCCTTCCATGCATAATTTTGTATGTCTCAATCATGTCCCCCCTCAGGCGCCTTTTTTCTAGGCTGAAGAGCCCCAAACGCTGCAGTCTTTCTTCATAAGGGAGGTGCCCCAGCCCCGTAATCATTTTTGTTGCTCTCTTCTGCACCTTTTCCAACTCCACTATGTTCTTTTTAAGATGCGGCGACCAGAACTGGACACAGTATTCCAAGTGTGGCCTTACCATCGATTTGTACAATGGCATGATAATATTGGCTGTTTTATTCTCAACCCCTTTTTTAATTACCCCAAGCATGGAATTGGCCTTCTTAATTGCTGACGCACACTGGGTCGATAGCTTCATTGAATTGTCCACCAGCACCCCAAGATCTCTCTCCTGAGCTGTCACAGACAGCTCAGAACCCATTAGCCTATAGGTAAAGTTTTGGTTTTTTGCCCCAACGTGCATCACTTTACATTTGTCTACGTTAAAACGCATCTGCCATTTGGCTGCCCATTCCTCCAACTTGGAGAGATCATTCTGGAGCTCTTCACAATCCTTTCTGGTTTTTACCACCCGGAAATGTTTTGTGTCATCTGCAAACTTAGCCACCACGCTGCTTATCCCTGTCTCCAGGTCATTTATGAATAAGTTGAAAAGCATGGGCCCCAAGACAGATCCCTGGGGCACTCCACTTTTCACCTCTCTCCATTGTGAAAATTGCCCATTGACCCCCACTCTCTGTTTCCTGGCCCTCAACCAATTCTGGATCCATAAGAGGACCTGCCCTCTTATTCCCTGACTGTGAAGTTTCTTCAGCAGTCTTTGGTGGGGGACCTTGTCAAATGCCTTCTGAAAATCTAGGTATCCACAGGTTCACCCACATCCACGTGCCTGTTGACCTTTTCAAAGAATTCCAAAAGGTTTGTGAGGCAAGACCTACCCTTACAGAAGCCATGCTGACTTTCCTTTAGCAGTACTTGTTCCTCTATGTGTTTTAGGATTTTATCTTTGATGAGGCTTTCCACCATCTTACCTGGAACAGACGTTAGGCTGACCGGCCTGTAGTTTCCAGGGTCCCCCCTTCTCCCTTTTTTAAAGATTGGCGTGACATTGGCTATCCTCCAATCCTCTGGCACCGTGGCCGTTTGAAGGGACAAGTTGCATACTCTAGTTAAGAGGTCAGCAACTTCATTCTTTAGTTTCTTAATTACTCTTGGGTGTATACCATCTGGGCCTGGTGACTTATTTAAATGTAGTTTATCAATTTGATCTAAAACATCTTCTTTATTAACCAGTATCTGATTTAATTCCTTCATTAGGAAGGGCTGTTCGGGCTGTGGTATCTGCCCAAGTTCTTCTGCTGTGAAGACAGACGCAAAGAATTCATTCAATTTCTCTGCAATCTCCAAGTCCCCTTTTATTGGCTGTCTATGTGTGCCTGCCTCTGGCCCATAACAGTTTTTCTTCCCCCTACCTGGTGGGGTGTGCCCAGTGGTGAAATTCAGCCAGTTCTCACCAGTTTTGCAAAACCGGTTGTTAATTTTAGGTTGGGAGAGGGAAGAAAGACAGCGGCCACCCTGAAGGCAGCCCTGAAGGACATAGAACCGCTTGTTAATTTATTTGAATCCCACCACTGGGTGTGTCTAGCATGCAGTCCTATTCTAATCCTGATCTTTCTCCACAGGGAGGAAGGGAGGGGGGAAAATTATCATGGGTCGATTGGCTGGAACTTGTTTGTTCCTTTGAGTATCGGGAGTTGTGATGTGAGCGAAAGGAGGAAGGTATTGTTGTGGCAGTTTGCAGGGAGGCAATCTTTTTTTGAGCTAGCAGCTGCATTCACTCAAGTCACAGCAACAGGTCAGCATGGCTTTTGTGTTTTGTTTACCTAAATGAAATGGCAGTTGAATGAGTGAAGAACTTTTGTCGTTCTAAAAAGTGGGTCCCGGTGCTTAAAACTTTTGAGAACCACCAATGTTAATAGTTAGTGTATGTTAGTATAGTAGATTTTGAAATAATTAAATATTTAATTCTTAGTGATTTCAGTATCTTATGTGATATTTTAGTCCTTTGACAATACCCGACAAAGTGTATAATAATAATTATTTATTTAAGAGATTTATACCCCGCTTTTCCTCTGCCAAGACAGATGCGAAACATCATTTCAAAATTAAGGGTGAAACATTAAGAGGAAGGGCTACACTTTATGAATGTGGTCTTAAAGCCCGAAAAAGGAATTTTCATTCAATGAATTAAATATTTAATTCTGAATACATTCTGGATATTGGTGTTATGTTTAACTTGCTTCCTATATTTTCAATTTTATTCTATTTTTTTTAATGTGACCATGTATATTCAAAGAGAATCTTCAATATGCCTTGCTTTTGGGAGGGAGATTTTTTTAAAAAAATATGGAACAAAGGTGCAAACAATAGTATCTGTAAAAATGAAAATATTAAAAACTGATGCCTAGGTGGTATTTCTTTTTGTTTTGAACTTGTGATACAATTTGTGGTTTTGAAATGATGGTATTTCATTATACAAATGATGGTAGTGGCGTACCTAGGGGGTCAGGGGGCAAATGCCCCAGCGCCAGGCAAGGAGGGACAGCAAAATTGCCCCCCCCCACCTTGGTTGTGCCGCCCATCGCCACTCTGCTCCAGGGGCCACCCTCCTCCTCCTCTGCTTTTTTTTTTAAGCAGAGAGGGGGAGGAGGGTGGTCCCCAGAGGGTCTTCTGAGAGCCAGGGAAGCAGCGCATGACCTGCCCAGCCCTCTGAAGGCTTCTGAGGCCTTCCAGAGGCCGAAAACCACCTGTTTTTTGGACAAAAACTGGAAGGCCCTCTGAGGGCTAAAAATAGTCACTTCTGGAAATGACAATTTTTGGCCTTCTGAGGGCCGGGAAGGCCATGTGCGGCCTCCTCAGCCATCAGAATGCTTCCAAGAGGAGGCAGTGGGTCCAGGGGGGTGCATTCTCCTTTTGGGGGGTGCACCCATGTAGGTGAGCCCCTGGGCGCCAACCCTCCCCCCCAGGAACACCACTGATGGGAGCAACCTTATGTGTATGCTAGTTTAATCTTTAGGGCAGGGGGCCTTCTTCTTTGAAATAGTGGTTTCTTTTTCTTTTTTTCTTAAAGAATGTGGTATGTCAGCTTACTATGATATAGGTTAAACATTACTAAAATGCCATAGAGTCTGCACTGGGGCCACTTGCTGCTGTTGGTATTGTTTTATTCAATCTTTATGTAAACTGCCTTGACACTGTTTAAATTTTAAAGTTAGGACATTAATTTTTTAAGATATTTTATCTTAGGACCTCCTTGTTCACTCTGCCCTGGAAGGTAAGAGAGGGAATGCACAAACCAGAGACCCATTCCTAGAAGAAACCTGGGGGCAAATTAGCAACAGGTCCTGTAGTATTTTGACCTTGGTTCTGCTTTTGAAATTTGCACTTGATAAATTGACATAGCTAACATAATTGTACAGGATGAACATTCCAACAGGCTACATACTGCTTTATTTATGGTAATAAATATGAATGAGACCATTCCTTATTCAACCTTCTATGATAATATATTGCTATAGGAGGTCTAGATGCTACAGAATATTGTATTAAGTTTTTCCTTTTGTTGTTAGACCAAATGCCATCATTATTGGCCTGATCCTCCAGACGTCATGGAGTATGGCAACTTTCGTGTTAAGTGTCAATCTGAAGATTGCACCATTGCCTATGTGTTCAGAGAAATGGTTATTACAAATATTGAAGTAAGTTTTTTTTATTCTGTTTTATTTTTCCTGCATTCATCATGTGCAGTTGAATCTGCATTTATTGTTTCAAACTATGTGGCTAGAGTCCTTTAGGAAGGACTTTTTTTTAATCAGGGGGGGGAGGAGAGTGGTCCCCAGAGGGTCTTCTGAGAGCCAGGGAAGCTGTGCATGGCCTTTCCAACAGATGTATGAATCTGGTCATGCTAACTTTCTGGTTACTTTAAAAAAATGCAATTCCAGAGGTCTTTCTAGGAAGTTTATTTTTACGTAAGCTTTTGTTATGTTGCTTGTTGTATTTTTAAAAAACTGAAGGCTCATTCAGACAGTACTTCTGTCCTGCGTGCCAGATCAGAAATTGTTTTCAAGTGCTTTATATGCCACTAGGATTTAATAACTCTTTTCAATACCACCTCCAAAAATTGCAGTTTACAAATAAACAGAAGTTCCTTTGTTACTTCTTAAGTAGGGTTTTGAAACTACGGTATTATAAATTAAGGCTTTGGAAAAGAAGACCTAAAGTTTCATTTTCATATTTCACGTTTTTTGTTTAACTTTCAACAAATGTAATTTTTATTGTTTTTAGGTGAGCCATAAGGGGTTTGATCTGCTTAATTGTTTTGTTTTATCTGGTATGTTTTAATATTGTTTTAATCTGTATGTTGTATTGTGTTTTTCTATTGTACGCTGCATTGTATGCCCTGAATGTTGTGAGAAAGGCAGGATATAAATTATTTAAATACATAAAGTGAACAATACCACTCTATATGCCTTGGTCTCTCACTTTTCTTCTGATACTGGAAACCCTAGAAATATAGGATGGCAACAGCTGGAAAAATCATTTGACCCCTGGTCTACTGGGCTTCCTGATGCAGAACCCAAGTCTGCCCATCTGCACAGCATCAGTAGCTGGATACAGTAGTACGGACAACCAAATAGAGTCCCAAGTGTCTCTAAAATGTTTTTAAAATAGAAAATCATTGCAGAAAATTAGCATCATATTTAAGCGCACACTAGAATGGTAAGTGTAACAGTGTACACCAAAATTTACTTCTGCAGCAGCTGTAGTCCCACAGCTGTGTCCCTGAACTCCTATACAATCCTACATGGTAAGTGGACAAACAAGCCAAGTACTACAGTAGCAGGCCAGTTTCCTCCCAGATTTGATACTGCGTAAAGGAGTGAGTCTGGGTGAAATAGGAAAATGTAAGATCCCAGGAAATTTTTGGGGCCCCCTTCTTTGGCTCCTGGGCCACCTTTTTGATACTGGACCCAGATGGAAATTACTTCATGAAGCCCCCTCTCATGGGGCCCTGCATTCAGATAAGAACTTAACTGGAAGACAGATTTTCAGTAGGGTTACAATGACTGCTGAGAGAGCTGGTAGGAAGGGAGAGAGAGAGAGAGAGATACTCTGGAGATCTGAGAAAATTAGGTTTAAAGACTTGATTGCATGAATAATAAACTGATGTTTTTGACTACAACCAATTTATGGCTTCTTTTTGTAATATTTAAACTGACAGTTGCGTGATTAACATTTGAAATGTATTTTTCTATGACTTCATTTTATATGAATGTTGCTGTTAAGTTATGCCTCTAAGTTTTATATTTAATTATTTCAGACAGAGGATGAACACACAGTCACACATCTCCAGTATGTTGCTTGGCCCGATCATGGTGTTCCTGATGACTCCACAGACTTTCTAGAATTTGTGACTTACATGAGATCGAAGAGAATAGAAAATGAGCCAGTTCTTGTTCATTGCAGGTATTGCCTAAGTCACTGTACACTCTTTGGAGCATTAGTTTATGATCATTTTTTGCTTCACATTTGCTTCACACTGGAATTTTTGCTTCACATTTGTTGAATATTTTTTCTGTATGGTTCAATCAACATTTTTCTTACTTAGATGCTGTTTCTCATTTTTAAAACGTTTTTTCAGTGACCTTTTCCAAAAAGAGAAAAGACATAAATGACTAATGATGTAATTGGAGTGTTGGGTGCATGTTTAAAGTTATCTTGTTATTTTTAAATAATGGAAAGCGTAAAAAATGAACCCTATGACCAAAACTCCATGAAGGTTCTCATCTAGTGGTCATCCAACTGGTGTCAGAAAGATCCCAAGCGAAGCATGAAGCCAATAGTCAACTTTCAGGGCGCAATCCAACCCAGCACTGGAATGGCACGGCCGGCTGGCCAGTGCCATATCCGACGTTGCATAGGGGGAGACTGGAGCCTCCCGCAGCAAGGGAGCGTGTGCTTCCTTACCGTAGGGGAGGCTCCAGCCTCCCCTATGCGCTCCTCGGATGAGGAGACCATGCGGCCCAAATTGGGGCCGCACAGCCTCCCAAATGGGTCTTGGGCCATATGGCTGAATCCTGGTCCCGTTCACCTCCCACACTCCTCCCGCCAATCCCCAAGCTCCCCCATCATGGCGCCTCCCTTGCACTGGCCGGCTTCAGCTGACACTAGGAAGGCGCTGTGCGGGTGCAACAGGACCAGCACCAATCGGCACCCCTGCATCAGTGCTAAGCACACAGCGTTGGTGCAATCCCGTTGCGCCGATCTGCACAGTCTGTAGGATTACGCTGCCCGTGTTGCCCACCACAAACTGGCATTTTGTGGATACTGCCTCTGTACGTGTACCTCTGTCTTGCTATTTTGCCTAGTAGCCATTAATAGTCCTATTATCCATGAATTTGTTGAATTCTCCCCCCATCACATTTTGTGGCAGCGATTCCATAAATTATGTGTTGTGTGAGAAAGCACTATCTCTTGTTTGTTCTGAATTCGCATTAGATGACCTCAATTATGAGGTATTATGGTATACCATAATTATGAGGTATTATGAGGAATCATTATTATTCATCATTACCCTGCTCAATCTACCTTTTTCTCCCCAAATTAGAAAGCCCAAATTTTTTAATTGAGAATTAGATGAATGAGTGGATGAATTTGATTCATTTAAGAATGAATTGGATCAAGGGTCCAGCATCTTGGGAGGCCTACAACCAGAATCTGAATATAACAAACTTCTTTTGCTGATGCTCACCAGCAAAAAGTATTCAGTGGCATAATGGTTCTAGGTCTGGCTTGTCTGGCATCATGACTAATATCCATGGATAGATGTGTACAGGGGCTCTGCATTTTCCGTGGGTCTGGCATCTGCAGATGCCAGACAGGCCCAAGCCCCCAACCCAAACAGAGCCACCCAGAATGATTTAAATCAGTTATCTTCAACCTTTGGGTCAGGATGCCAATGGGGTTGCAAAGCCTTATAGGTGGGGTTGCACAATCTTCCCTAACCTAGCTAGAAGATGCAATTTTGTGCAGCAGAATGCAGACTGCTGACAGAATGCCAAGTTGCCCCATTGCCAGGATCTGGAAGAGCTCGTTTTTTGTTGCTGCAGAGCCAGAGCACTTCAGCTGTGCTCTAGCTACCTGGGACTCCTTCCCCCTTCCTCTACGAAGCACCGTTACTTGAGCTGCTCAGCTGCTACGACATTTGATTCTCATTAGGAGTGTGTGGCCTCTGTGTATAAAGCTGAAGAGAGAGGCGGGGCCCAGAGTGGTCAGCGGATGGGGCTTGGGTAGATAGTCCATGGTGGTCCAGAGGGAGAGACCTGGAAAAACCGCTGCAATGCCCTCAGGGAAGAGCTTTCAGCAATGATGCTCCTTCGGTGGGGGAGAGGCTTGAGTGCACAACACACACACACATGGAAGGGGGAGCTCTGCAGAGCAGAGCAAGGGAGGTGTGCAAGGGAGCAAGGGTGGGGGAGGTGCGGGCAGAGCAGAGCAAAGCAGCTGCAGAGCCCCTAGCGGGAGCAAGGAACAACCCCAGTCTGAGCTGGCAGCCCCTGATTTGAGGGGGGGCGGGGAGAAAGGGTTGGTGTTCTGGAGATGTTACTTTGAGTGGGGTAGTATGCTAGCTGTTTCTGAGGGAGCTGGTATTGTGGGGGGGGGGAGGGCTTGGCATGTCCTTAGGGCTAAGCTGGTGCGTGAAGCAGTAGGGGGAAAGCAGGAACTTGTGAGGTGGGGTTGTTTTGGGGGTGGCACCCTGTGAAGGGCCTCAGCAGAAAGGAGTGGGTAAAGAAAGGGACTTGTTGGGGGGGGGGGGAAGTTGGGAAGTGTTTCTGGGAGGAGAGGAAGCCCCCTTTTGCCAAGAGACAGGGTCTATTGTCCCCCTACTTGACTGTCTTTTTCTGCCTATGGACACTTGGCTTTCTTGAACTCACTGGCTGACCTGTTGGGTCAGTCACAGTGCTTCCTCACAGGGTTGTTGTGAAGACAACAAGAGGGGGAGAACAAATCAAGCCCAATTCCCTTCAGGGCAGTAATTTGCAAGGAAAGATACACCGTGGTCAGGAAAAGGTGAGGTTTGCGTCCAACTCTGTGGGAGCCACTGTGGAACAGTCGTTGGAATCCTTTTTCTTGAGCTCCCTGGCCAGTTGCAATGTCTCAGGCTGCTGTCTGTTTAAATAATTATGAACAGAAAACATAAAAATAAAATAATAGACATCAGTGTTCTTTATTTTGGGGGTCATAGCAGAAGATGCAGATGCAAGAAGTGGTGAAACAGGATGGGCAGATCTGGTCCTGGGGGCGGGATCAGCAGTGGGTACCCAGTCTTGTACTTTAGGTTCTGGGGTCATGGCATGAAAAAGGTGAAGCCCACTGATTTAGTGAACTTCTGGTTCTCCCGTGGGCCCTGGCAAGATAATTGTTGGAGTCTGGGTAGACCCTCCTCTCAGGACAGCAGGTCAGGTGGCAAGTCTTTCCCAGTGAGGAGGGCTCCGAGTTTTCCCCAGACTGTCCTTGCCTCATCTGGCAACAGGCAGGTTTTTTTTTTAAGGGCTCCTGAGAGCTCAACTTTTTGATAAAGGAATCAAGATCAGAGAGGGCAATGGTCTCCAGAGCCATCTGTGCTCCCCGTTCTCATGTGCCTTGCATTGCCCAGCACTGGCCTGAGGGAGCTTGCACTCATGCTAAGAGCTGCGCAGTTCTGAGCACATCTTTTTTCTTTGGCACGAAAAGCGCCTGGAGTACTCAGCTCTGCCAGAGAGCACTTCATGAAGACAACCGCCAGGCAGCTCAGTAGCATCAGAGGTGCTATCTGTGGAGGGACTTGTTGACTGCCAAAGGGAGGAACTCATTGACACATCTCCTCCCATTCGGAAGGCTGGAGCTGGAACATGTTTGAGGGAAAATGGTGCTGCTGCTGCCTCAACCATGCTACCCTTCCCCACCTCTTGGGCTGAGAAGCAGGTCTTGACTGATGGGAACAGAGTCTAGCGGGGGTGCAGTGTATGAGCCCCGTTTGTCCCACAGAATGGCTAGCTCCAGCAGTCTTTCTACTAGAATCAGCCTAACCTTATTAACTGGAATGAGGCTGAAGCCAGAATGCTGAGAATTATTCAGTTGCTGATGGCTAAAGCATTCCACAGAGGAACCCTGAAATAGAAAAGGGTCAAGTTTCTTATCAGGCATCTACAGTGGAAGCTATCAACTGGGAAGACAACCAGTCACCTCCAGATAAACGCCCCAGGGTTGTTAATGCAGAGCCTGGGCAGACAGGTGCCCCCGCGGGTCCTCCTCCAGTGGATGCGGATCTGGACAGAGTGGACATTTGTTGGCAATCTCCTGAAGAGGGAGAGATATCAGAGGAGGAATGTGAGAGAGAAGTCCCAAAGACCCATCTATTCCTTCCTGATACGTTTCAGATGCTGTTTTCTGAAATCATAGGTTCTAGAGCTGCAGAAGCCACTTATATTAGGATTCCCCTCCAGCATAAGAATTGGGCAATCCAGCTAGAACCGCCTTCCTCTAGATTCTGTACCCCAGTGGTATTCAAACTTTTTAGTCTGGGACTCACTTTTTAGAATGGCATTTGTGTCAGAACCCACCTGAAATGACATCATTAACCTGGAAGTGATGTTGTGGTAGGAAGTGACATCATCAAGCCGAAGTGCTATCATTGTAACTTAATAAAATGACACTCCTAAAATGCAAATTGGCATTCTTGGACTGCAGCAATTGTACAACCATGAAACATACTTGACAGAAAGCAAGATTAGGACAAAACAATATGTAAAAGCACTGAACTAAAAACAACATTTTAAAAAAAACCCTCACTTGAAAATTCAAACTGTTAACACTCATAAAAGGAATATAAAAAGAGTAAGGTCTGCAGTTTCCAAGATGGCTGCTCCCAGCTTTCCACGACCCACCTGACATCAGGTCACAACCCACCAAGTGGGTCCCGACCCACAGTTTGAATAACATTGCTGTACCCTACTGTAGGAAGACATGAAGCATCTTAAACTTTCCTTGGTAGATGCCCTGATTGCTGCTTTGGGTTCGTCTTCCCTTTGTCATCCTCTGGGGATAGTAATCATCCCCAGAGATTAGTGAACAAGCATATTGAGACAGCAACTAGAAAGGCATTTGAAGCCTCTGCCAATGCCCTCAGGGCTTCGTTTGCTACCTCACCTTTCACCAAGGCCACCTGTATTTGGATCTAAGAGGTAATATAACATCCGTGCCCTGGCCAAGAGAGATCTGAAGAAGCTTTCTTCAGCTCCAGTCTTTATAGCAAATGCCATTTCTGATGCTATCCAGTGGAATGCTGGAGCTATAGTGGAAGATGTAGTAATGCAGGAGGTGTCTCTCCACATGCTATCCACCCAGTGCACAGGAAGTACATCCGTTTTTGGTCCAGGGCAAGCACTACCAATATCAGGCATTTCCTTTCGGGCTTTCATCTGCCCTGAGAGTATTCACAAAGATATTGGTAGTGCTAATAGCTCATCTTTGTATCCAAGGAGTGACAAGTTACACTTATCTGACCAACATCTTGTTGTGACCCAGGTCCTTAGAGCCAGGGATGCACCATGTGGACTTAACTATCCGTTGCTTGCATCAGTTTAGGTTCCTGGTCAACCTGGTCAATTGATTGATTGATCTCAGGCCATCTCAGGCCATCACAGCGGTTTAACCCACAGTGCCACCATGTCCCAAGGACATTATCCCATGGACACATTTCAGATGCAGAACCCTATAACACCTTCTGCTTCTCTTTCAGGCTGCACTCAGTAACAACCAGAACAGGGTCATCACGCTAAATTCCCCCACCCACAGGGACCAGCGCTAGTGGACTCTAAGCACACAGACTGAGTCAGGGCTCGCTTATACATGTTCGGGACAGAGTCACCTCCTTCACAGATGTGAGCCTTTCTGGATGGGGAACTCACATGGGTTCAATGGTGGCTCAAGGTTGTTGGGTGCCAGCAGAAGAAAGCAAGAGCATCAACTTTTGGGAGCTCAAGAAATCTTAGCTCTTCAAGCCTTCCAGGGCAGGGATGTACTAGTGTATACTGACAATATTTCCGCAATGGCTTATGTAAACAGATAAGGGGGAACCCAGTTGGTGTCACTACACAAGGTGGCTCATGGTATGTTCCCAAGGACAGAGAAGAACCTTGCATTCATCAGAGCATACCCCAGGAATAAGCAACATAACAGCAAACTGGCTCAGCTGACAAGAGCTCAGTCAGACGGAATGGAGGCTACATCCTCAGATTTTTGACCAGTTAACCAAGAAGTATGGGCAGATGGTCCTGGACTTTTTCATGAGTCAGGAGAATCACCAGCTTCTGAGATCTTATTCAAAAGGAAGGTGTCTGGAGACCAAGGGCATAGGTGTGATCCACCTGCAGTGGCCCAGGGGTCTCCTGTATACATTTCTGCCCATTCACCTGATGTCCAGGGTCGTCCTCAAGCTGAAGCAAGAGAGGGTCAAGATGCTATTAATAACTCCACATTGGCCCAAACTCTCGTGGTTCCCAAATCTTGTAGCCAGTTGCTCCCCCGTTTTGCCTGCTGGACAGGCTGGACATTCTCAGCCGGCAATGTTAAAGCTGACTGCCTGGTGGCTGAGCACCAGTGTCTGCCCAGCCTAGGGTACTCAGAGGTGGCTCCTAAGACCCTTGTCAGATTGTAGGACTTCTGTCCACAGGGCCTACAGTAACACTTGGAAGGTGTTTGTGGCTTAGTGGCTTAGTGGTAGGTTAGACCTACCAAGCCTAGGGTTCTCAGCAGCCTCGAGTTCTTAAAGTCTGAAGGGGCTTAGTATAGCAACTCTCCAGAGATAGATTTCTGCCATAATGTCCATTCTGGGTTACCCTAGAGGGAGAACTCACCCTCATGTGAGGACATGTCTTACAGTTTAAATAAATCTCCCATCTCCCAAATCCTAGTTCCAAATCCTAGATCCGTTTGGGAGGCCATGCTGTTTAGCAGGTGCAGATCCGAGGAGCCCATAGGGGAGGGTGGAGCCTCCCCTACAGTAATGGCGCGCACACTCCCTTGCCACAGGGAGGCTCCAGCCTCTCCTATACTGCACTGGATATGGCGTTGCCCCACCTGCCTCACCATTCCAGCGCAGTATAGGATTGCGCCCTTACTTTATATTTGGAGGATTCCAGGGGCAGATCAAAGGAAAGACTGAAAGATTGAACAACCTCCAGTCAATCCTCGTTGTCAGCTATGGTTAGGTTCTTGGAAAACCTAGGGATTACCGAGTTAGTGGATATGGAATCATTGAGCCTGCGGGAAATATGGGGTTAGTGCAAGGGGACCCTCTTCACCATACACTCTATGGATATTATGAACGTAAATCTAATGCAATACAGTACTGTATATTGCTGCTGTATTACATATACTCTGTATTATTCTATTTTATTCTATTCATTTTAATTTAAGGGGGAAAAACACCAAAATGAGCAGATGATGGTGCAGTATAGCACAGGGGAAAAAATGAATTCAGAGGACACATTGTTTTTTTTGATTACAGTGTATTTCAGGCACCCTACTTACCATTACAGAACAAAACCAAATTGGCACAAGAAAAAACCCTATAGAAAATGAGCAGATGAAGGCAATGTTTTCTCTGCCAGTACAGAGAAAACATTGCTAGCTTTTCCAAGCTTCCCCAAAGCGAAGCTCAACACTGAGAAGCAATCATAATACAATTGGCTCTCACCTGAAATCATAGTTACAGGTTGTTGTTGTTGTTCAGTCGCTAAGTCATGTCCGACTCTTCGCGACCCCATGGACCACAGCACGCCAGGCCTCCCTGTCCTCCACTAGCTTCCTGAGTTCGCCCAATTTCATATTCATTGCCTCAGTGACACTATCTAACCATCTCATCCTCTGTCGCCCCCTTCTCCTTTTGCCTTCAATCTTTCCCAGCATGAGGGTCTTTTCTAAAGAGTCCTCTCTTCTCATCAGGTGGCCAAAGTATTGGAGCTTCAGCTTCAGCATTTGTCCTTCCAGGGAGCAATCAGGCTTGACTTCCTGGAGAATTGACCGATTGGATCTCTTTGCAGTCCAGGGGACTCTCAAGAGTCTTCTCCAACACCATAATTCAAAAGCATCGATTCTTCGACGCTCTGCCTTTCTTATGGTCCAGCTCTCACAGCCATACATGGCTACTGGGAAAACCATCGCTTTGACTATGCGAACCTTTGTTGGCAGGGTGATGTCTCGGCTTTTGATTAAGCTATCTAGGTTCACCATAGCTTTCTTCCCAAGAAGTAAACGTCTTTTAATTTCATGGCTGCAGTCACCATCTGCGGTGATCTTGGAGCCCAGGAAAATAAAGTCTATCACTGCTTCCATTTCTTCCCCTTCTATTTGCCAGGAAGTGATGGGAGTGGTTGCCATGATCTTAGTCTTTTTAATGTTGAGCTTCAAACCAATTTTGGCACTTTCCTCTTTCACCCTCATCAGAAGGTTCTTTAGGTCTTCCTCACTTTCTGCCAGTAGAGTGGTATCGTCTGCATATCTGAGGTTGTTGATGTTTCTCCCAGCAATCTTGATTCCAGCTTGTGAGTCATCCAGCCCTGCCTTCCTCATGATGTACTCTGCATATAAGTTAAATAAGCAGGGTGACAATATACAGCCTTGTCATACTCCTTTCCCAATTTTAAACCAGTTGGTTGTTCCATGTCCAGTTCTAACTGTTGCTTCCTGACCCGCATAAAGGTTTCTCAGAAGGCAGATCAGGTGGTCTGGAACTCCCATCTCTTCAAGAACTTGCCACAGTTTGTTGTGATCCACACAATCAAAGGCTTTAGCATAATCAATGAAGCAGAGGTAGATGTTTTTCTGGAACTCTCTTGCTTTCTCCATGATCCAGCGAAGGTTGGCAATTTGATCTCTAGTTCCTCTGCCTCTTCGGAAACCAGCTTGTACATCTGGTAGTTCTCGATTCACATACTGCTGAAGCCGAGCTTGTAGGATTTTGAGCATGACCTTGCTAGCATGTGAAATGAGTGCAATGGTGCGGTAGTTGGAGCAATCTTTGGCATTGCCCTTCTTTGGGATTGGAATGTAAACTGATCTTTTCCAGTCTTGTGGCCACTGTTGGGTTTTCCAAATTTGCTGGCATATGGAGAGCAGCACTTGGACAGCATTATCTTTTAAGATTTTGAGTAATTCCGCTGGAATGCTGTCACCTCCACTAGCTTTGTTGTTAGTGAGGCTTTCTAAAGCCCACTTGACTTCACTCTCCAGGATGTCAGGTTCGAGCTCAGTGACTGTACCACTGTGCTTATCAGGAACATTTAGATCGGCCTTATAGAGTTCCTCTGTGTATTCTTGCCACCTCTTCTGAATCTCATCTGCTTCTGTTAGGTCCTTGCCATTTTTGTCCTTTATTGTGCCTACCTTAGCATGAAATTGTCCTTTGACATCTCCAATTTTCTTGAAAAGATCTCTAGTCCTCCCCATTCTGTTGTTTTCCTCTATTTCTTTGCATTGCTCATTTAGAAAGGCCTTCCTATCTCTCCTTGCTGTTCTCTGGAAATCTGCATTCAGTTGGCTATATCTTTTCCTTTCTCCCTTGCTTTTGGCTTCTCTCCTTTCCTCAGCTATTTGTAAAGCCTCGTCAGACAGCCACTTTGCCTTCTTGCATTTCTTCCTCTTTGGGATGGTTTTAGTTGCTGCCTCCTGTACAATGTTACAGACCTCTGTCCAAAGTTCTTCAGGCACTCTGTCTACCAAATCTAAGCCCCTAAATCTATTTGTCACCTCCACTGTATATTCGTAGGGGATCTGATTTAGGTCATACGTGGAGGGCCTAGCGGTTTTCCCTACTTTTTTCAGTTTAAGCCTGAATTTGGCAAGAAGCAGCTGATGATCTGAGCCACAGTCAGCTCCAGGTCTTGTTTTGACTGCCTGTATGGAACTTTTCCATCTTTGGCTGCAAAGAATGTAATCAATCTGATTTCGATGTAGACCATCTGGTGAAGTCCATGTGTACAGTCGCCGTTTGTGTTGCTGGAAAAGGGTGTTTGCTATGACTAATGTGTTCTCCTGACAGAACTCTATCAGTCTTTGCCCTGCTTCATTTTGTACTCCAAGACCAAACTTGCCTGTTATTCCTCTTACCTCTTGACTGCCTACTTTAGCATTCCAATCCCCTATGATGAGAAGGACATCTTTTTTGGGTGTTAATTCTAGAAGCTGTTCTAGGTCTTCATAGAAGCGGTCAACTTCTTCCTCATCAGCACCAGTGTCAGTCAGTCAGTCAAAACCTTTAATGGCATCTCAAAAGTTAAAACATACAGCAATGTTATTGTCAGAACTTAAAAATATAATTAAAACAATGTAAAACACTTGCTGTCTCTAGACCAGATAGATTCACTCTGGCAATGGCAGTTCAGTGGGCTTTCGTCTATTGTTAAATTCAACTATGCTATGCAGAAAGGAAGCAAACAGTCTGAGGTGGTATGGATCCGATAGTGAGAAAAGAATGTTTAGTTTGTCATTGTCTGGAAGAAACATCTTCTTGGACAAAATAGGGCCTAGTAAACTGGATCTCTTAGTCTCATGATAAGGGCAATGTAGGATCATGTGCGGCAAGGATTCAACTGTGCTCAAAGAACAAGAGCATGTTCTATCTTCTTGGGGGATGCCTCTATACCTTCCCCATAGAACTGCAGAGGGCATGGCATCCAGACGGGCCAACGTAAGGGCCCTTCTTTCATTAGGGTTGGTTAAGGACTGGAGGTAGTTCAAAGTTTTACCTTTTTCAAAAGGGATTTTCCATGCCAGAGAGTGACCAGATCTATTGGTTGTGCTTAAGAGAGTCTGAGTCTGAATGTCCAACAACCTTTGTTTGATCTGTCGGAAGGCTTCTGCTTGCGTTACCGCCCCTAGTTGGTCCACATCAATGCCTAGTTGCTTGATTTTAGACTCCCAGGAGCCAGCTGACGAGAGAGAGTCTTTCTTGAAGTGAAACAATAAACTGCTGGTTATGTTATTGAAGTAGAGTTTCAGCCAGAACTTTGAAGTGCGTAGCCAAGCTAGTGTTTCAATCATAGACTGGCCCGTCTCCAGGCATAGGGCTGAATATGGCACGCAGTTTGGAACAGCTAGAATTTTACGCAGGAACACTGCTTGGATTTGTTCGAGCTGGTGGTTAGATGATTTTATCCACAACGGTACTCCAAATAGAATTTGGGGAAGAACCTTAGCATTGAACACCTTGAGGGCAGCCGGGACATACGAGCCTCCGTTCTTATAAAAGAATTTCAGGATAGCCCGCATTGAGATCGAAGCCGCCGCCTTCATCATGTTCCAATGACTTGTCCAAGAGAGGTTGTAGGAAAACAGGATCCCCAAATATTTGAAGGATTTCACTTGCTCGATAAGGTGGCCATTGAAAATCCATTTATGCGGTTTCCAAGATCTTGCGAAGATCATAATTTTTGATTTTTGGAAATTTAGCTGCAGTTTGTTCCTTGTTAGATAATCTAGACATTGGTGCATCAATCTTTTGAGCCCCAAGCGCGTTCTGGAAATAATAACCACATCGTCAGCATACAGTAAGATGGATATCTTAAGGTCCCCAAGCTTGGGAGGGTGGCCCTCCACCTCCGCCAAGGCTGGAGCCAGGTCATTCAAGAAGAGATTAAACAGCGAGGGGGCCAATATGCAGCCTTGCTTGACCCCTTTGTTGGTGGGAATCTCTTCAGATAAATGGCCCTTCCAGGAACACCTAACCTGGCAAGATGTTTTTGAGTATAAGTTCTTAATTAGATACAGCAGGCTGCAGTCCATTCCCATTCTTTCCAATTTGGACCAAAGTAAATTCCTATCTATGCTATCAAATGCTCCTTTGAGGTCTAGGAAAGCAACATACAATTTAGATTTGATGTGAATAGTATACTTGTAGATTAGGTGAGCTAAAATAATACAATGGTCTAAGGTAGAACTTCCAGGTCTGAAACCAATTTGTTCGGGGCCCAAGATGTTCTTCTGCTCGATCCAGTCGTTTAAGCGAGCTAGCAAAGTCTTTGAATAAAGCTTTCCGACCACTGAAAGCAAGCTGATTGGTCTGTAATTCTCTGGAGCACTCTTGTCGCCTTTTTTATATATCGGAACTATTATTGACTTCCTCCAGGCCCCTGGTAATACCCCGTGGCAGTTAGCTGAAGTGAAGAGCTTGGCGAGAATAGGAGACCAAAAGGCAGGATCCGCCTTCAGCCATTCTGGGATAATGTTGTCAAATCCTGGGGCCTTGCCCGGTTTTAATGTTGCAATTAAGTCACAAATTTCCGACTCAGTTATCGGAGGCCAGTCCAAAGGTGGGTTAGTCGAAATAGTTGTGAGCGTATCAGAGGGCACCGATGTGTCATTGAATAATTGGCTGAAATGTTGCTTCCAGCAATGTGTAGGTACCAGCTTGGGGTCTGCAGTGTTATGCCTGAATGTCCCAGCTATGATGTTCCAAAAATTTCTGGGATTTGCTTGGGATGAAGCCAGTATGAGTTTTTTCCATTGTTCTTTCAGGTGTAAGTTTCTCTTCTGCTGGATCAGTTCTTTGAATTGGTGGTTAGCTAATAAGAAGTCTCTCAGAGCAGCTTGTGAATCTGATGTTCTAAAAGTTTTAAAGAGGGCTCTGGTTTGCGTCTTTAGATTTTTACAGTCTCTGTCAAACCAGGAGGGGGTCCCAGTCCCTGGGCAGTCCACGGTCTCAGACGGGGAAGGTGAAACATTGGAGATGATGTCACCAATGAGTTTTTCGTATCTGTCTACTGTTGTTTGAGGATGGTCATCCACGAGGATAGAAGACCATAGCTCATTGAAGCGAGGAACTCCCAGAAGCTGTTGGATCTCTCTGAGGGTAGAACTGTGCCAAGGAAATTTGATAAATCGGTCCAGGCCAATTAGATGTGCGGGAGGTTGTATTTGGTGTGGAACCAGTATATCCAGTGCCAGTAAAAGGGGAAGATGATCACTTAGTTTATAGTCCCCTATCTCAAAATTTGACACCAATGGCAACAGATCTAATGAAGTTATTATGTAATCGATAACACTACATCCTGTAGCAGATACGTACGTGAATTCAGATGCTTTCGTGAATTCTGAAAGACCATTGAGCCAAGTAAGATTGGCTTGGATGCTAAGGGTGGCTAAGAGGACACCGGCCTCGTTAAAGCGTTTGTCCTTGGAGAATCTGGTGGCATTGCAATGTTGAGGAAGGGTGGACATATTTCCTCCTTTTAGAATTTTTTGGAACACTTCTGGCCCTTGGCCTACCCGGGCATTGAGGTCCGCGGCCATTAGAAGATGAGCTTGGGGAAATTGTTTCTGAATTTTGTCTATACATTTCGTCAGATGATTCCACATAAGTGCTTGTTGAGCTTTAAGAGCGTTTGGCGGCAGGTATGCGTTGAGGAGAAAAATAGACATGTTATTTATAGATAAACGTACCACCAAATAACTGCTCAGGTCCTGGCAAGCCTCAACTAGTTCAGCTTTCACAGTAGACCTAATCAGTGTTGCCAATCCTGACTGCAGTCGGCCTAACTTGTTCTTTCTAAAGGATGGGAGGTTGAAAGTTTGAAAGTCCTCTAAATGTATCGTATCTGTAGTCCAAGTTTCCTGTAAGCAGATAATGTCTGCTTTACTTAAAAATTCAAGAAATTCAAGATTGTACTGTTTGGAGGGCCAACCTGCCAAATTCCAGGATATCATTCTCAAGGCTCCATGCGGATTAGAGAAATTGACTGTCAAGGTAGATGAGGTATGGTTGAGACTATTACGGACTAGTCAAGGAGATTGAGCAGCACCTGTGGCTTCCTCTGGGCAACTAGGTGTTGGAACTATATGGGTCCCTTTGTAGAAAGCTTCTATGGATGGAAATATCTGCTTGTGTTCCCCTTTAATCAACAGAGGTTCGTTCTCTATAGTCGATGTCTCAAGTATCAGCTGAGGATCTTGTAAGCGAGGAGATGAGCAAGGATTAGTGCTGTTAGTTAGCAGGGGTCCGTTGTCAGTGGATAAGGACAATAATCTTGCTGGATTGGTAAAACTTAAGGAATGTATCTGATCTTGGTCTGGACTCTTGTCTGTCAAATTAAATGAGGCATTAGGAATTGATGTTCTTAGTGACAGGGGGAGCTCCTCCGTATGTGGTGGCGGAGGGAGGACCTCTGGCAAAAGTTGATGTTCATATGACAAGGGGATAGTTGAGTTTGTTGCAATAGGAAAAGCAGAGTGTGTCCCGTAGACAGGGACAAGTG
>JAJKFI010000080.1:3993971-4009334 GCA_029204185.1 Lerista edwardsae
ACAGACAGACAGACAGACAGACAGACAGACAGACAGACAGACAGACAGAGTGTCCTTGTAATGGGGAGCTGTAGCTGGAAACGTTTGAGAACCACTGACCTACTAGACCATTACAGTCAGACTTATAGCAGTGATGTCTTCGCCAGCAAGAGAGAGAATTATGACAGTTGTACATGCTCTCTAGCCTGGTGTTGCACTTGCAGTGCTGATGTTATGTGACCTTAAATGGATGAAAGATGAAGGCTGAATACTACTATTATATTATTGCAATTTAACGGAGTATTTTTCAATGTTTCTTTCCTTTTTTGCATTCTATAGAGTCAGTATAAATTTATCTGTGAAGCTATTCTTCATGTTTATAAAGAAGTACTGGATTCTAGTTAGCATAACTGAAGAACTGGATATTGTCCTTCCTGAGAACCCGTGACTCAAACCCAAATGGTTTGTTGTTATAAATGATGGTGGAGCTCTCCAGCGCTCTTCAGAAGGGAAATAAGCAAGTTTGTACTCTGGCACTTTAAATTATATCAAAAATTACTGAACCATGTACTGTATATAGAAACAGGGAAGTTTGCAAAGGTACACATTGTGGAACATATACACACACAGAAAATGAGGAAAAATTTTGTACTCTCTGTATGTACATTTTATTGCCTTAATTTTGTTTTCCTTAGAAATTATTGTTAATTCCAGGGCTTATCATTGTAAACTGGAAAGGACAAACCTGCAATAGCAATGGGAAAATACTCCAGTCATGTGAAGTGCCAGGTGCCTTCATCTTCTAGAGAGTGCACTTCACACTTTACACAAAATTGAACTGAATCATCTGATAGCAAAGAAGCAGTGGCAATTACTACTTAGCTTAAGTTTTTTTCCTTCTGAAATGGAATCCAAGGGCTGTCTTGTGAGGGCTAGAGCAATTATAACCTTTGTAAATCTATCTGCATTGGTTTGACATGTTCATAAATCAGTTGTAGATTGCATGGAACATAGAATAGTGCAATGGGGTAGCGTCATGTGAGAGAGTGTGCAATCCACAACTTATGATTGTTATTTATGTGCCTTTTGTATTGTTATTTACCTCTAGTTCATATTTCAAATTCTGTGTATGTACTGATGCTGTTTTTTTATTCTGTTTGTATGATCTCCTCTTCTGTCTGTTTCCATTAGTCTTCAGATGCATATGGCTACCAATTATTGCACATGGCTGCTAAAATGTCTTTACTGTTATATTAGCATAAACTGGTTTAATCCAGTGTTGGAGAATTATTTACTGCTGAAATGAATATACTGTTGCTGCTAAAATGTGAAAGGGCATAAATGTTCTAATATTCAGATATTAAAACAGTGCCCTATGGTAGAATGTTTGTTGTACTCTAAATGTGTACCAGTTCATCCATTGCATTTGCTGCATTGTTCTAATTAAAGACCCATTTCTGGTTGTTTCCCAAGCCACCTTCGAAACACATGAATGCTTGTAGGCTAGATCTTGTGATTATGTTGGTGAACTACTGTTGCTTGCATTTTAAACAGGAACTCTTTTACTCAGACATATGCTGGAAAGCATTTCTATGGCTAAGAAGAACTGTGTCGCTAATGAATAGCCATGGCTCAAAATATATTAGATACTTTATTCTTTGATAGATAAATTAACTGAAGCTTTGAAAGGTTTCAGATATGGATACAAACTATATTGTAGCAACATGGGCCACAGTGGGGCACAATCCTAACCCATCCTAGCCTGCTGGCATAAACTAAGCCAGCAAAGTTTGGTCAGCACAAGGGACTTGGTAAAGTATGTTTGGACCACCCTCAAAGTCAGAGAGGCCAGCACATAGACGTGAGCCATCCTCCCTAACTCCAAGAGTAGTCCAAACACGCTTTACGATGGCCCTTGTGCCAGCCAAACTTTGCTGGCTTAGTTTATGTCAGCCTAAATCCAGGTTAGGATTGTACTCTGTGAGTGGCTTCTAAGCAGCAACTACTCTACACAGGTAATGGGTGTGCATTGGCCTTTTTACGTAGTACAAGTGAAATGTGGAAACAAAACCGAATGGATGTGAAGGAATGAATTATATGTTGGTGATTTGATTTAAGATACACTGGTCTCAGTTTCATTTCAAAGGGAAGAATTAGAAAAAATAATCCCACCAAAGGTATTTCCTTACCCTTGTTGATAATTCCTCCGTTAGTGAAATGGAAACAAATAAAAGCTCTTCCATAAGAATGTATAAAATGATGTTATACAAAGATTGATTCTGAGGAAAATCATCTAGAAATTTGAAAAACGCTGTCTGTGGATATGCTTGTGGGTGGGTGGGTACGTGTGCATGTGTAAGTAAAATCTGTTTTAAGAATGAATGTTTAGTTTTCCTATGTTAAAATGAACTGTACATATATTGTAGCAATCATCTTGATTTTTTCTTGATTTTTTTCTCAAGAAGCATTTTTATTATGTGTCTGAAACAGCAATGGAAATAAATAACAGCACACATGCCACTTTGCACTTCAAATCCATTGTGTGTAGTGACAGGCATGGTGGAGTAGCTTCTGTCTGATTGGCTAGTGTATCCATGAACTACATTAGTTAGTTAGGCAGTTGTTTTTTCTGGTTCTTCTTTATTCTAATAAGATTTCATCTGCAGTTACATTGAACCACTGTTGTGTGATGTATTGAACTTGGCTCCTGGAGCTAAATGGACTTTTGTTCTGGGTTTACCAAATCAAATACTGGATTACTACCTTTTGCAAAATATTATATGGAAGTTAAATAGAAAGTTACAACACTGTATTGTTTACAGGTATTTGATGTTGCTGCTACCACCTTATTGAAAAGTGAATTATTTCTACTACTTTCAGTTGAATTTTGTTAGTAGAGCATTGGCTAACATCCCAATCCTATCTAACCGCCGCCGCCACCACCACCACCACCACCACTCCACACACACAATGCAGTAGCACCACCAGACCATTATAATTGCATCCTGCTAAGGAGGGGGAGGCAGTCCTGGAGGTCTCCTCTGGGTAAGGGATCATTTGTTCCATTGCCCCAATTAAAACCCAGCTGCCCAAATGAGACCACAATCCTAACCTGGAGTTAGGCTGGCACAGTTAGGCCAGCAAAGTTTGACCAGTACCAGGGCCACCATAAAGCACATTTGGACCATTCTCTGAGTCAGTGACACCAGCACACAGATGTGTGCCTTCCTCCAAGAGTGGTCAGGAGTCAGGGAGGATGGTGCATGTCTGTGTGCCGGCCTCTCTGATACTGAGAGTGGTCCAAACATACTTTATGGTGCCCCTTGTGCTGGCCAAACTTTGCTGGCCTAACTCCAGGTTAGGATTGTGCTCTGAGCATAGGTGCCAACTTTGTGGGTGCCAGGGGGTGGAGAGCACCCACAATAATTTTTTGTGGGGGCTCAGCCCCCCAATATACGCCCCCCCCCAAGATCGGAGCATCCCCATGCCCACGCAACCCTTGGCCTGGTCACATGAGTTAACTTACCCAAATTCTGTTTGGCCACTCCAATTCGTTACAATGCTGGAAGGCATGTGTTCCAACGCTCCTTTTCATTGGTCACAAGGCTAATATGGGCCTTGGACTGGTTTTTATTTGCCTTAGGTCCTGCCTGCCGCATGCTGATTGGATGAAGTGATTGGGTTGGGAGAAGACAGACAAGATTGTTAACTTCACAGCCAGCTGGCCAGCAGCACTGAAAAAGCAATCCTGCTTGTGTGCTGTGGCTACAAGGGGGCTGGCCTGGTACTTACTGGTTTTTTTTGCGAAAGATGGCGGGAGCGACAGACGGCGAGCGAGAAATGAGGAAACAACAGAGGGCGAGCGAGAGACGGTGGGAGCTAGAGATGGCGGGAGCAACAGGGCAAGCGAGAGATGGCAGGAGTGACAGAGGGCAAGCGAGAGATGGCAGGAGCGACAGGGCGAGCAAGAGATGGTAGGAGCAACAGAGGGTGAGCGAGAGATGACGGGAGCAACAGCGCGAGGAAGAGATGGCGGGAGCAACAGGGTGGGGGAGAGGTGGCAGGAGTGACAGGGCAAGCGAGAGATGACGGGAGCGACAGATGAGATGGTGGGTGCGACGGAGGGTGAGCAAGAGATGGTGGGAGCAACAGGGTGAATGAGAGATGGCGGGAGTGACAGAGGGCAAGGAAGTGATGGCAGGAGTGACGGCGAGCGAGAGATGGCGGAAGAGACAGAAGGTGAGCGAGAGATTTTAAGGTGCCATTTTACTGCTGTATGGGCGTGGCTATGTCAGGAGCATGGCTACGTCAGCATGGCTGTTTCAGGGGGTGGCTACATCAGGGGTGTGGCTATACTGTTGCTGAAAATCGGCTTGAAATGCAGGAAAAATATTTAAAAAGGCAAACAACCAAACGAGAGCGTATGAGGATCATGTTTATTACATCTGCGCAGGTGGACCAATCTCCCTGCCCCACTCGGCGGACAGAGACAAAGGCAAAAAAATACAGATTACAAGCGTTTTTATAATCCCCTCCCCCTTCTATTCCTCCAAGCTTCTGCTTGGTGGAAAATTACAACACCGGGGCTGGGACCTGAGAAGCTCTGTTTTAATTGGGCCTTGAGAATATGCCGTGACTATTTTGATAAGGAAGGGAGCTCTGCTAGCTTGAACCAGTTCTCTATCTACTGTGAGAGTTGGCAACACTGGATAGAGAAAGTTACATGGGGGCAAATGAGTGAGAATAATGAGAGCAAAGAGAAACAAGTTACATACTTCAGCAACTTTAGACAAGAGACTTTAAACAAAAGTCTCAAGATGGCTGCACTTTGGTTCAATGGCAACAATACCAGTATGGCTGCGTCAAGGGCGTGGCTACTTCAGGGGGCGTGGCTACAGGCACCCCCAATGTTGAATTCAAGTTGGCTCCCCTGGCTCTGAATCTACTCAGACATCCACCAGCTATTTTGCTGGTGTGTCTGAGTGAACCTGGGAGAGAGAATAGGATATTAGCAGCACTGCCGCCGCTGATACTACTCCCTTCCCAGCCTCAACACACTCCCTCCTTGCCTCTGCCTTATCACTCCCTGCTAGCTTCTGTCCCAACTTAATTGGCAATGGGGCTTTTCCTGGGGCCACTGGCACAGAACTGCGGCTGCTTGCCACGTGCATCTGCAGTCCACAGAATGGCTCATTGCTAGAAGTGTGGTTTTTCTATGATAACAAAATACAAACACTGCTTTCTGTGTATCTTATTTTTGTAAAAAAAAATCTGAAATGCTAAATACTAAATAATGGGGACTGGGGTGGGCATGGGTAATTACTGTGCCTGCATCTGCTGCCACTATGCCACCTATATCATTTACCTAGTACACTTTAAAGCTATTATAATATCTAATTATAATTTATAAAAATGCACCTTTGGAATAAAACCACATAACACAGCTTTCTGCAATTTCTTCAGGGAGAAAACAAAATCTGCAAAAAATAAAAACATTGAAGAACACCTCTACTCAACACCTTTAACAACTACCATAAAGCATGCTGCATTGCCGAAATGCAAGCTGTGGCAGCATAATGAGCACAATGTGCCTATAGGATTGGGCATCACTTCTTTTTGGGCAGCAAATTGGTCCACAAGGTCATAGAAAAAAAGAGAATCTTCAATGACTTCTAACGTATCACTGAAGATGCAATCCAACAGCCTGCATTGGGCCGACATTAGCTGCTAGCATCAGCCCAATCAGCACAGCTGCTGTTGGGTCGATGCTAGCAGCAGCGTCGGGCCAACAGCGCCTGCCAAAGCCTGCACTGCGCCGCTCCTGTGCCAGGCAGATTCAGCTGGCGCAAGAGCATTTCAGGGTGTTCCTGGGCGGGTGGGAGCGCACTTCCGGGCAAGGGGTGGGCAGGCTGGGAGGTGTGTCTGCTCAGGGAGGGGGTGGAGCTGGGGTGCGGACATTAGGCTGCATCCAAGCTCCCATCCGAAGGCCATGTGACCCTGTGCCTGCTAAACAGCAGGCACAGATCCAAGGAGCCCACTGGGGTAGCTGGTGCCTACCCCAGGGTAAGGGCACAAATGTGCCCTTGCCCCAGGGAGGGTCCTGCCTGCTCCCAACTTATACCGGATATGACACAGGCCCACCGGACTGCCTGTTCCAGCGCAAGTTAGGATTGTGCCCTGAGTGAGTGCTCCCCCAGGGGACACCAGAGAGGGTGCAGAATTGCTTGCAGCTGCAACCAAAATTGAAGTATTTGCAAGAGAACAGATAACAGCCACAGCCAGCACTTCCAGTGCTCTCACTGAGCACTCCTCCATGGACTACCATATTTAGTTGTATTTTTGTGTGTAGGACATGTGTTTTTGTGTGTGTTGTTGCAAGTGTCCATGATGATTCCAGCTTTCATTCCCCACTCCACTGAGGTCATAGATCTGAGGCAGGAATTAGAGAAAAATCAAGTACCACTTTCTTTTGCAATACTCAGAGCAGAGCTCTTGAAACAGGAGGGCTGCGGGGCAAGGAGGGGGAAAAGGCAGCGACATAATTCCCGGGATTGTGCCACTGCTTGCACAAAAGTGGGCTTTTTTAATTACCTGAAGCTAGCGCCAGATGCGGGAAGTTGTAGTGGAAATGCAGAAGAGCTTGTCGAGGAGACAGTGTGGTTTTCACAGTGGCCCTTGGCTTAGGCAGACATAGGATCAAACACCAAGCAGTAGCAATGGCTGGCCTGCACAGCTGCAGCCTCTTAGGAGCTTGTACTAGGATATAAGGAACACCTGGAGGAAGGAGAATGTGTGGAGAGAGTGGTGGAAGTGTGTAAATACATTGGACTTATTTGACAAACTGGCCTATTGGACTGTTGTGAACTGATATACAGACTGATTGGGTCGCTGGCTAGCAGGTGGATGGATGGACAGACGGACAACTGCTTATTGGAGAGCAACTGCTTAGAAGGTGGAGACCTTTGGCCTATAGGCAAACCAAGGGGGGGGCTACCTCTTTGTTACTGCTGGTGTCCAGCAATTTGCATATACTGCCAGGGCTAGCTGTGTCTGGGTCAGGGGAGCTAATTAGCTTGAGCAGGCATAGCCTTTAGTGGGAAAGGTGTGGAGCAGGGGCTTGGCAAGACAGATGTACTTTAAAATACTATTGGAAATCACTTCCAATTTCCCCCAATCACTTAAGGTCCACCAACCACTAACTGAAAGTCACCCTGCCAGGTGGAAGGCTTACTTTACTGGCTTCTCCTACGTTGGGTGTTTTATCCAAAGGCTTGTTGAAGCTTTCCTGGGACCATTGCCTTACCGGTGGGATTTCTCTATCTGGCAAGATGATTCTGACCAAGATAAAATGTTCTTGTGTACACTAAGTACACAGGAGGCTGCAGTGAGTATGCAGTGAGTGCCTAGTTCATTGATTCAATCCACAACAGTTTAGAAAGCTGGTTGATGATCTATTTGCCATGGAAAAGACTGACTGTGTGTGTGGCAAATGCCCTGAAGTGCAACTGCTCTGCCCTGGGGCAGAGGTACAAAGCTTTTATACAGTACAGGAATAACTCTTGTTGCTGGACAGTCAATAGTCATATAAGGAGACCACTCTACTTTACTACAGAGGTAAGTATAATATTGGTTCGTAATTCTTGCTCAAGCATTTTGCCTGTGACTGGTCGGATCAGTAGTGCCAACTTTGTGGGTGATAAGGTGCTGTTGGCACTCACAATAATTTTTTGTGGGTGCTTGAGAGAGGCAGAGCCTGTTCGAACATAGAGGATTGTTCTCTTCCCTCTGGGAATGGAGCAGTCAGTCTTTCATCTTATCTCTGGACTTCCTAATCAGGGGCAGCCAGCCTGGGGTCGCAAGAGAACGACCTCAGGGCAAGGGCAGCTGCCAGTATGCTCCGGGAAGTGGCCAATTCCTGGAATGAACTGGAGCCCAACAGCAGAAGGGCGAACAGAATCCTGTGCCCCACCGGACGCAGGCAAGTGTTCGACGGCTTCAAGGATAAGATCTGGAATGGAGTCTGAAGGTTTACTGCTGGACTTGTAAGTCAAACCTCTACAACCTCTCATGTAGAGAAAGAATGGGCTGGAGGAGGACAAGAATTTGTTAATTTAGACATATAATTAATGGACTGAGTGAACGGAATTGCTCACAGCGAGAACAGATGGCCACCAGGGGCAGATAAAGGAAAAGAAACTTTCTGAAACCCCACAGCTGGAGAGCAAAAAGAGTTTAAAAGTGCCTTGCAAGATAAAATTATGGAATCTGTTATAAAATTATTTGGACTTATACTTTCTTGCTTCTTACAAAATAAAAGGAAAGAACTGTATGTGATTCAACCCCCCTTAAAAGAAAAAAAAGAAGGAAAAAATGGAGATTAAGGAGCTATAGCATGACGTATTATAATATTGGATTTTTACTGTTAATGAAACTTCTTATAAGAATGTAAGATAAGCGAGCAGGAGAGATAACTGAACCAGCGGAAGATCTAAAGCTGTCAGCTGGATTCATGGAAGAGAACAGAAACTACACGCTGAGGATTGGAACTGACAGGTTTTGGGCTGTTTCTATCATCAGTGGGATGAGAGCGGGGAACTTATTAGCTGCTTAGCATTGAGACTGTTTGATTAATGTTGGTGAGAGGTTAACTTTTAAATAATTGTTGTGATGCACTAAGATGGCGTCGGTCTAAAGAGAAGACAAAGAAACTGGGCGTTCCCTCTCTTGGTTTTATGGCGCATGAAGAAGAAGAAGATTTCTGACAGACAGAGGGGAAGATGAACGTTGTGCTAATCTTGAGAAAACATTGCTTTCGTTTTGAAGAATTTAAGATTTACGATAAACCAATTAGAACTTTGACCCTTGAATCTATAAATAATTTGGAAACTGGAGAAATTTTTGGGGAAAGAAGATTTTAGTAAATTTTAAACTGGGCTTTATTACATATTGCAAGAAAGTATGATTGGAGGCTTTGGGGTGTAGATTGGCAGATGGAAGGCATGTTAGTGCTAAATATTAAGTGCTTGTAGTTTAAAGCTAATCTATTGCTTATTATTCATATGCTTGTTCAGAAATGTGTGCACACCCTATAGAAAGAGAATATGAACTTTAACAGGGATAAGACCAATTATGGTGTTGGAATATGAATTTAAGAATATACAAACAGGATATTTAGAATGGTCTGGGTGAGGCGGGGATGTCTTAATTACAGATATATAAAGTTGATTTATAATAAAGCGATATGTTGGGACTGCCCCTTAGCCTAGTCCAATGAGATGTTTAGGTGTTGAAATTTATAAATTGAAGATGATATAAAGAAGATATTCAGAATGACTTAGTGCTGGGAAGGATGTCTTTATACCAGATATAAAAGTTAAGCGTTGTAACAAGCGATATTTTAAGACTACCTTTTAGTTTAAGCCAATCTGGATGTTTAGGTTAAAATGAATTTATAAGATATTATAATCTAAGGAGAAGACTTATTTTTATTTAAGATTGAAGTTCAGAATTTTATAGGGATGTTACACCGATAGAATATTTGAAAGCAAAAGACAGGCAGTAGTTCCTCCCTGTATTTTATATTTCTTATTACTTTAATAGTAAAAGTAGTCTTTTTTTCTATCTTTTTTCTTTTTTTATTATTATTAAGAGAGAAGGTATTATGAGAAGGCGTAGTCAAAATAAGAGAGAAGAAAGGGGCCAATGAGGATCAGGAATAGCTAAGATAAGATTTGACATCAACGATTATTTTCTACTGAAAATCTTTGGCCCTAAATAAATAAAGATTGGATTACTTTGATAATGAAAGATTAAGACTACTAATATAGATTAATAAATGAATTTTGATGGATACACTTGTTTTGAACACTATATGAGGCTTGGCTTGGTAGTAGCTTATTAATAATTTTTTTAAGTAATGTATTGTAGTTAAAATAGATTTTACTTTAGTGATGTAATCTCTCCATAAACTTTTGTGTATACCTTGTGTTATCCCCCCTTCCTCTTCGTACAAATGTTGCCCCTTCCCCATTACTGTATAGTAGAAAAATAAAATTATGGGGAAAAAATAATTTTTTGTGGGTGCTCCACAGCCCCAATGTTCAGCACCCCCACAGAGCTTGGCACCCCCATTTCTGCGCTGCCCTCAGCCTGTTCACCACTGGGCCAGGCATGCTTCACTAGGGCCCACCAGGCGAAGCGGTGGCCGAGCTGAGGGCAGCATGAACATGCACGGAGTTGTGACGTGAGGTGACCACTGCACATGCCCATGATCTCCAAAGAGCCAGAGCATGCACAGTGGTCACCTCGTGTCACAACCACTGTGCATGCTCACTCCAGCAGCAGGGAGAGCCAATGGGATGCAGCAGCGTCCTGATTGGCCAGCATGGTTATGTTGGGGGTTTATTTTACTGCTGTGTGGGCGTGGCTGCATCAGGGCACCCCCAATGCTGAGGTCAAGTCGGCTTCCCTGGATCTGATCCAGTTCTACAGCATCCTAGTTGCCATTCGGCTGATACTTGGATCTCTGACATTCCAAGATGGAATCCCTTTTCAAGATGGAGTTGCTTTGAGCCACACAATACAGCTTAATGTAGCAGGAAAAAATAGCAATATGAGCTACTTAGTGGAAGGAAAATACTGGAGTGCAATAGCTCTAGAGAAGTCTTGAGGACACTAGAAAGCTGGCAGGATGTATGCTTACAATATCCCTGCTGTAGTTGCAAGTCCACTGCTGTTAAACTAGGTTTGATATGAAGAGCATCAAATACTCTTGAGGGAAGATCACAGCCTCAAACAGTCTCCCAATATAAAGTCAAATCAAGCTAATACTGAGAACACAAGGGGAAAAATTTGATTAATGTGATACCTTGGAAGAAACTGAATAAAAATCATTACCATGTGGTAAGTTGTTGGTGTAGAGAAGAGATAAAGCACCAGAAAATCTTGAACTGCAAAGAACTTACGATGCTTAGAATCGCCATTTGGTGCCTAACAGCCTGGCACCTATATTTGCCCAAAAATGTTTCCCACTGTATCTTCATGTCAGTAAAACACAAGTTCCACTGGCGCCTGCTGTTGCAAAATCTTGTAATGTGTTTTGCAACAGCATTTCTAACCGACACACCACGGGAAGGCTAGAACCATCCTGCACGCACTGGTGCTTCCAGAGGTGCTTACTGGAGCAGAGTGCCAGGGCAGGAAGAGGGGTGGAACTGGCAGGGATGGGAGGGTTGGTCCCAGAAGGGGACAGGATCAGTGGTGCACGCCATGTTCTATCCCCTTCCTGGGTATGATTGATATTGTTGGCACAAGTCCAAGTTATCCTATAGCAGCTGCTGGGGCTTACCCAGGGACAAGGAGACAAAAGAGGGATACTTCCAGTAGCTAAAATTCCCTGAAGGATGCAGCAGAGCCTGACATTGCCGCACAGGAATTTAGTTCAGATTGGGCTGTCAATCTCTTAAATACCAATCTTCCTTTAAAGTGCATCTTGAGTTAATAGTCAAAGGTCCATGAAGTAACAGAAGTCAGATCCAGGATTGGCACTTTTCTCCAGTAGAGGGAGAGGGCATTCCAAAGCTTGGGAATGCTCCCTGCGTCGTGTGAGGCAGGGTCTGATCAGGTCACGTGGTCTCTTGAGTGCGGGTGGCACGTGTCCCATACCAGCCCTGCCTTTGCCAAATTCAGTTGCAGGTTGCATCGCTCCCTTCTGGGAAGTGTTTCTTTGCCTTTTTGGCTGCTATTAACTTCCCCTCCTGACCCGACCCTGTCTTAGAAAGGGACTTTGTAGATCAGGAGGAGTGCTTTGGCTTCTTTTCACTAAGCTAATTTTTACCTCGGCGTCTCTCGTCTGCCTTCATTGAGCAGTGGCAGCGGTTTAGTCCCACCTTCTCTGCCTTTAGCCTTTGGTCGCCGAGGCTCCGTCGCACCCTGGGTGGGGAGCTGGGATGTTGAACAAGAATTTGGATAAAAACACCACAATTTGCTATTTTAATCAAGAAATTTTGGGGGAAAAAATATCAAAAAAAAAACCCCATACCTAGGTATATCCCAAGCTTTGGAATGCCCTCTCCCTCTACTGGAGAAAGAGCAGATTCCCTACCTGGTAACTCCTATTCTCAATAGAAGCCATTCCACCCACCTCTTAGGGTTCGGCACTCCTATATGGGGAATTTTTGGAGAAAGTTTGGTAGAGAGGGTCTCCTGCTCTATATGTCAATTACCTTTCTGTTTACTAACCTCTTTGGCTATTCTTTCTTGTATCACTCTTGTTTGGGATTTCTTCAAAGAGTTATTTGTTTCTTATTATTCTCTCGGCTCTTCTATGCGGTCTGGGGACATGTGAGCCACCCATGCGCAGGAGACTACATGACCTGTTCAGACCCGGCCTCACGAAATGCAGAGGCATTCCCAAGCTTTGGAATGGCCTCTCCCTCTACTGAGAACAGGCGTTCCCAGGTAAGGAACAAAATTAAAACATTGATTAAAAATTAGGGCAATGAAGGAAAAGTACCAGCTTAGAATATCCGGTACTAGTTGCAAAAAATGGGTTAGGTCAAGGACATCAAAATTATAGTGTGTAGGCATACACAAGAGAGATGTTTTAAATATCAGTTTGCTAAAATGTCACCATTATAGGGCAGTTACGACTAAAACGATACCTCTACACAACACGTACTTTTTAAAATGTACTTCCAGATCTGCAGGAATAAGCTTCACTGAGTTCAGTGAGATTTATAACCTAACACACATGCAGATTGAGATGTTCAGAGGAACTATGCAATAATACTTGCACTTGGTTCAGATTTTCAGTCAAATCCTTTCTCTTCTGTTGCATGTGGCTTCCCCATCAGTTTCCTGTTTGACAGTAACCATAGTTTGCGGTGATATTCATTATCAACATTTCCCTCGAGCCAGAATTAGAAAACACTGGATTCTGCTTCTGTTTTGGAAGTGTTGTGCAGTGGCATCGCTACCTATCCTTTGGGGGGGGAGTGTTACCACTGAACCCCAAATTTCTAAAATCATTGTTTTAGGGAATAAAACCATCATGCTATATACCGTTCAATGTGGAATGTCACCAGGAATCTAATGAAAAAAACGGAGTGTAATATCTTTATTCTTTCAAAAGTTATGACCAAAAAACTAAATACAACCCCCCACTTTTTATGTAAAAATCACAATTCGTTAAAATTGTGGGTTTTAGGAATAATACTATCATGTTATATACCGTTGAATGTGAAATTTTACAAGAAAGTCAATTTAAAAAAACTCTGGAGTTTTCATTCTAGGAAAAGATATAGGCCAAAAAACAAAAACCACCCCAAAAATACAAATGTCTTATGCAAGGGTGTCAGACATACAGCCCACAGACCAATGAGGCCCACAGAACCTTTTTATCTGGCTGTGTTGCTTGCCTTGTTCTCTTATCTGGCCTCCGGCAGCAGCCAAGCAGCTCCAACAGCAAAATGGCTATCCAGGCCAGCAGGGGGTGCTGAGAGAAGGAAATGAAGCTCCTCCCAGCAAAGGCACAGAGGAAGGCCAGTGCAGGAAGTAATTAATCACTTCTGGGAATGGAGCTTTCATGGAAGGGGCTGCTTTCAATGGGACATAACTCTCAACTAAGCATGTATAGGACTGCAGCACTGAAGTACTTTGAGATGATGAGTGCCTTATTTTCTGGCCATTACTATTATTCCTTTCATATTTCATATTCATATTATTCCTTTCATATCATGACTGTTAGTATCTCAGCCTCACCTCCTGTACAGGGTTGTTGTAAGGACAAAAGAAGTGAAGGAACCATGCACACCACACTTACCTCCTTGGAGGAAGGATGGTATAAAATGTGCATGAATGAATAATTTTGCCTTTGGGAGGGTGTCAAAAATTTATGAGCCCAGGTGCAAAATAGCCTAGCTACGCTACTGCATCTGTGGAATTTCTTATCCACAAGGGGTTCTAGAATCTAATGCCCGGAGATAAGAAGGGCCCACAGTAATTATATTCAATTTTCACTATAAGGGCAGCTTTCAGGAATGGATTAGGCAAGTATAAAGAGAGAAAAGTGTTTGTGTAGAGCAGAGGTCCCCAAACCTTTTTGTCCTGTGGACCACTTTCTGAATTATTTTTTTGCCGTAGACCCCCTGCCTGCCTAATATTAAATTTTCCTAAACTTTATGTCGTCAAATATGTTTTTCACAGCTGACACAGTGCTGTTCACTTTGATAGGGCTTTGTAAAAAAAGAAAACAAACTTAAATTTTTTATTCAGACCTTTATTGAAACAATTAAATTAAAAATTTAAAAATCCTATTTATAATTGCCTAATTTAACATGTCCGTGCACACACCCCCACAGTTTTCAATGAAAATTGCAGCCCTCCAGTTTGCAATAAATATTGCAACCCCCGCACCTGCCGTTTTCAATACATATTTCAGCCTACCCCCTAGTTTTCAGTAAATATTACAGCCTCCCAGTTTTTAATAACTATTGCAGCCCCCCACCCCCTAGTTTTCAATAAATATTGCAGCCCCCCATTTTTAATTGCAGCCCCCCCCAGGCCCCTTTATTTCACTAGAAATATCTTCATCCTTGCTCTTCTTGCTTCTCCGCACGCTCTCTGCCTTCTGAATGACGCTGAGGCGACCTTGGGGTCACGCCAGCGTCATTCATATGGGAGGGAGGTGCTGCGGAGGAGACAAGCTCTCTGGTGGTAGACTCCCTGTGGATCCTGGGGCTGCGGCGCAAGTTTTTTTTTTAACATGCGCCGCAGAGCCAGAATCCACAGGGAGTCTGTGTACGTAGGGTGATGGAGCTTCCTCTCCGTTACCCCCTTTGTTTAATTTGTAAGAGTTATAATAACAAAGTCCAAAACGTATCGTACCTACTCATATAATTAATTATTTCAAATTTAAAATATCTACTTAAAAAGTTTATGAAACACCTGAAATAATGATTTTGGTGGGTGGACCCCCATTTACATATCGTGGACCCCCAAATTTTTTTGTCACTGACACAGACCCCCTGAAAGTCAAAATTGACCCCTGGGGGTCAATATCAACCACTTTGGGAACCATAGGTGTAGAGGGATGTTTCAGATTAATTGCACCCCATGCAATTAAGACAACTGACCAGGGAGCAAGGGAAGGAGGCAGGCTGTGGTGCATGTTGTTAATTGTGTGGGGCTGGTCAAATCATGGAAGTATTGTCTGAACCAAATCTATGCTTTTTAACATGGGAGCGGGAACGATGTGAGCACATGTGTCCTTAAGCACATGGGGCCCATTAGATAATTTAAATATCATCTGAACTGGCCCATGGCAAGAAGTTCACCAAGGGCCCAAGCCCATCCAACTTTCCAGCACCAATTCCCTTACCTTGA
>JAJKFI010000080.1:4009344-4063069 GCA_029204185.1 Lerista edwardsae
CAAAAGGATTGATGTTGAAAAATTGGAAGGATAAGTGCCCCCTACTATTGGTTAATGGACTAAATACCTTTTTACATCGACATTTGAGCGAATGGCTTGCTACCAAAAGAGCTGGAATTAGGGGAGTTAATATATTTTACAATTGACAGCTCTGTTGGAGGCTGGATACCACATCAGGGTAATGCAGAAATCCCCATTTCCTCAATTTCCTGAGAGAAATATTTCCAATAAAAATGGTGGCTTTATTAAGAGAAGAATACAAAAAGATACGCAGAATAATAAGCTATTGTAATACCTTGATCCGAGTGTACCTATGGTGGTGAGTGCAGTGTAGTGTGAATGTATTTTTGGTGCATCTGATAGAAGTAAGGAAAGAGGGTCAAATCTAAAACAAAGGATCTGTAAGAGTCTCTGCTCTTTTACCCAAAGTAGCTAGCACTAAAGACAGGGGAGTAGGGCAAATGGTGGGGGAGGTTAGAGAAGTAAGAACCATTGGGGTGGGGCCTATACCTAACTTCTAGCACATGATGACCTCAGCCACTGAGAGTCAAGCCTGTTCAAGGTCACCCAAGAAGTTTCATGGCTGAGGGGGATTTGAATCTGGATCTTCTAGGTCTAACTCCCAAACCACTACACCAGTGGTATTCAAACTTTTTAGACCGGCACTCGTGTCAGAGCCCACCGGAAGTGATGTCTTTAACCTGGAAGTTATGTTGTGGCAGGAAGTGACATTATCAAGCAGGAAGTGCTGTCATTGTAACATAACAAAGTGACACTCCTGAAATGCAAATTGGCATTCTTGGATTGCAGCAATTGTACAACCATGAAACATCCCTGACAGAAAGCAAGATGAGGACAAAATACTATGGAAAAGTACTGAACCAAAAACAAAAAATTTTTTTTAAAAAAAACCTCACTTGAAAATTCAAACGGTTAACACTCACAAAAGGAATATAACAAGAGTAAGGCCTGCGGTTTCCATCATGCTTTATGCTGTAATAGCAGACAAAAAGCAGGTGGAGCCTCAACTAGAGCCTAAGGGTGTTTAAACTACTGTAACTGCAGCTGATTTCAGCCCTTGATCTGAACCTGGGTCCTACACCATCTCAAAGTAGAAGGAGGGGGCTCTCAGGATCTGCAGGCATCTGATTTGCAGCATTCAAACCAGAGCAGTAGTGTCTATTGAACCTACTCACGTCCCACTCCTGTCTCCAGTTTGGACATGCAGCAGAATGGGGGAAAGCCTTGGTAGAATGCATCCACTGCCACCAACTTAGGTGATAAGGCGAGACAGAGGAAAACCATCTGGGCAAACAAACAAAAAACCTCCCAGGAAAATACTGAACCTCCAGGGTGTCTATCAAAAGCATTCTCACAGGAGCACCTGGAGAGTGAGGAGACACAACCATCCACTGTATATCCCTTACCAGGAACCAGGCAGGGCATGTCCTGCATTCAGCAGTGAAGTAGTAGTCATGGAGTCCTCCTCAAGGTAAGGGAACAAAAGTTCCCTTATCTTGGAGCTGCATTGCCCTTACCCTGGTGCTGGAAAGTTGGTTAGGATTGTGCTCTCAATTACCTAAAGCAGCAAACTTTAAACAAACTTTGGCATTCCATGATAATGGCATAACTAAGGGAGTGCAGGGGGTAGCAATCACACTGGGCAACAAGCTTTAGGGGCAACAAACTGAGCAAACAAACAAGCTTTAGGGGGCAACAAACTGAGCTTGACACTAGTGGCCAAAATTAGGAAAACCTTGGTATGTATGAATCATATCATATTATAGATCATTGGAAAGGTAGTTTAATGCTGAATGCAATGAAACCAACCATGCTGGAATATCTGTATTCTAGCAAAAATTACGGCCAATTAAGCAGAAAACCTTTATTTACTTAATACATTAAATTTGATTTCATCATGGGGGGGGGGGCCCTGCAAAACCTTTGTGCCAGGGAGCAGTTGCCTTATTTACGCCAGTGTCCCACAATGCCTGTGCACTGCAAATTCAGTGCACAGCTCCTGGAAGTGACTAGCAATGATATCACCAGCCACTTCTGAGTTCAGAGGCCTTTGCGAAAGTCTGGCCAGCCTCCTGAATTGTGGGGAGAACTCCTGAAGTGACACTCTGGAGTGTCACAAGGCACTCCCTGGGGAGCCATGGGCTGTTGGCTGGCTGGCAGTAAGACTGCACGCAGGCTCCCGCCAGCCTTCTGAAGCGTCTCAGAAGGCCGGGCAGGGCCTTCTCAAAGGCCTGCATGCAGTCTCACTGCCAGCCAGCCAACAGCCCATGGCTCCCCAGGGAGTGCCTTGGGCATCATTTCAGGAAAGCACTACACAAATATTGAAACTGTGATCCTAAGAATAATTAAAACAAAATGAAGTCCAAATTGTGGTACGTAAGATATGTTATTAATCTCTCAAAGTTTTAATTTTTACTTAACGAGCAGCTGGATCAGAGTAGCAATATTGGTGAAATTATATACTGTATAATGTGCACTTCTGCTCTCTGCAATACGTTAGCTCTGCTTCCACATCTAACTCACCCATGTCTTCCTTCCTTCCTTCCAAGATAGTGCTTCACTTCCAGAGGTGGCTTATCCCCAAGCTCCCCTGTCTGAACACACTCTTCAGAGCTGGAAGGTCTTCCCAGACAGGGACTGCTTATTTATGTTGACGGGTCTTCTCTATAATGATTTGCTGGACTAAGTGAGTCCAGTGGGCTGATAAACCCACTGAGTTCATGACTCTGTACCTGCCTGAATTTCCACCTTCATAAAATCCAACCAGTTGTCTCCTTTGGCTCCTGAGGCTTGGGAGGCAAGGGCTGACCTGGAAGTGGTGCACCTGATATAAGCGGGACAGACAGTCCTTCCCACCGAATAAACACTGGTATAGTAGGGCTCTTTTCCGATGTGTTCTTCTCACGGCGGCTCTGAGGCTAGGCAACACCGTGCAACAGAGGGCGCCAGAGCGGAATGCAGGAGGCCCTTTGATTTTAGGGGAGGAGCGAGGCAGCCCTGTTCCTGCTGCGTCTCGCTCCGCCAGGTACGACTCAGCTTAGCAGGTGGCAGGACCAAACCCAGGTGCAGCCCCGAGACCTTTGTCCCGCGAACAGCGCAGGCGTCCTCTCCCTCGAAAAGGTGGCGGTGCAGTTGCCTGGGCGGAGGCGTCAAAAGTGGGCGAGGAAAGGGATTCCGCTTAGGGTCTCTGCGGCTGCAGAAGAAAGGAGGGGAGCGCCCCGGGAAACATGGAGGAGTGAGAGGCGGCCCCATTTCGACTCGCCCCGGCAGCGCCACAGGATTGCCTACAGGTTGTCCTTCCTCGCTTTACGCAGCAGGCTGCAGCAAGAAGGAAGGCGGAGCAGGGAAGGGCCGGCCGGAGGGCAGGACCCCGCCCAGCGTCTGGCTCTGCGCGCCACGAGTCCCCGGTTGCCGCCTGCCTGGCTTCCCGGGCAGCGGCTGGCGACGCTGCCCGGAGCTCCGTGGGTCGCCACCTGGGGCTGTTGCCTCCTCTGGGTGCGAGGCGCGGCGGTGGGGCTCGGCTTGGGAGTGCGCGCGAGCCGAGCCCCCGTCCAAGACCACTCAGCCCCGCACAGGATGCTGCGGTTCCTGCGCAGGACCTTTGGCCGGCGGTCCATGCAGCGCTACGGGCAAGGTGCCAACCCTGGAGAAGGCGACGAGCGCGACGGCGGGGCGTTGAGAGGCGCTTCGCCGCTGCCACTCGCAGCAGCTGCCGCGCATAGCGCCGGGGTGGCGTATCACATCCAGGCGGCTGCAGCGGGGGGCAAACCGGCGCTGCAGTGCCGGGTGCAGCTACTCGATGGCACTGAAGTCAGCGTGGACTTGCAGGTGAGTTGAGCGGCTGGGTGGGGGAGGCCTTTCCGCAGACGGCCGCCTTCTCCAGAGACGCAATGTTGTTTCTCACAGGTGGGCATTCCCCGCCCCACTTCCGTTGCCTTGCAAACTCCTTCGAAACGCCCATTGTCCACCGCGCCTGTTCGTTTGCAAACCAGAGCATGAACCTGCAGCTTCCCCCTTCGCGTTGCCGGCTCTTCAGGCTGCTGCCCGTTTTCCGCCACGTGTGGCCACGATCCTGATTCTTCCACCTATGCATGCAACTCCCCTAGGGGCCATACGACCCCCCCCCCGCGCCCGAAACTCCTCCTTCATCCAGGTAGTAGTCAAGCCTTCCAGCTGTTGTAATTGGTGTCCTCTTGCGCAATATGTGCGACTCTCCCTCTACTCACCGCAATGCAACTAACACACCGCCTCTTCAACCTGCAGGCTAGAATCCCCCCAGACACGCACTCCGCTTCTTAGCGTAGCCTCCGATTTCAGCAACTTCCTCCTTTTCTTGGCCCCTTCGGCAAGTAGAACCTGTTAAGATTCCAGCCGGGAGCAGGCGACTTCTGCTGAGCCGCACCTCTTCTTACGAGCATACGTGTGAATGGAGAGAGTTTGTGTGACTAACTTCCTTTCCCCTCTCAGAGGAGCCGGTTAGGCGCTCGCCTGTATCGCCCTTAGCGAGATAAACAAAGGCGCGCAGCCGGCCAAGTGTTGTTTTCTTGTTATTTATTTGCTGTATTTCTGTCCCACCTTTCTCCCATGCCTCAGGAGACCCAAGGTGACTAACGATTTAAAGTTTAAAATCCTGAGTGTGTGTGTGTGTTGCTAGTGTTTGCCTGAGGCAAATCCTTCAAAGGGCTCTGCTGAGAGGAGGAGCCCTGCCTTGTTTGTTTGTTTTTCACCATCTGGATCCTGACTCAAAAGTGCAAGTATGTTTCGTTTCTCAGCTTGGTACTCTTTCTGGTGTTGAGAAACTGCTCTAAACTTTGGTGATAATTCTACTCACCTTACGTGATCTTTGGGCCTTGGACTAAATGTAATTTGACAGAACCAGTGATCTGACTTCCCTGTCTCTTGTTACTTATGCTTGTAAAGGGGGCTGGATCTCTAACAGAGGCTATTTTCAGTCCTTTGCTAGGTTGGTTTGAATAGTGAAACTCATAAGGCTGCCCTTCCCCACTACACGGTAAACATGAGTTGGAACTGTTGATACTGAGGTCCAAAATTGTGTGATCTCTTCTTATCTGCCTCTCTTCCTGCTTCAAATAATTTTTTTTTTGTATTTTTGGGGCAGTGGCATTCCGTTAAGGGGGGCAAAACGCTAAGTCTTGCAGGAACCTGAGCGCCTGTGTAAAGTAGCCCCTCTCCTTCAGAGCCATTTTCAGATTGGAAAGCTGTCTCAAAGGCTTTGCTCTCCAAGCCAGTAATGGCTCTGGAGGTGGAGAGACCGTGTTACACAGGAACTCAGGCTCCTGTTAAGTCTTGGCATTTGCCCCCTCCTATAAGAACGCCACGGTTTTGGGGTGATATTTTAGTTGCGAGAAGGCCACATTTTTGTGAATTCATAAATGTTTCAATAATTAAGGAAAATATAAACTTTTACTAGCATATGGACCAGCCATAGATATTGTTCTGTAAAATATATATGTACCTACTCACTTTAGGTAGAAACAACTACAGTGCAGTTCAGTTCAGTTACAATCCAGATTACTTTTAGAATCCTGCAGCATTTTTGGAATGCATACTGGCATTTTTGGACTGCAGGAATTGCACAGTCAAGAAACATCTCTGACAGAAACATCTAGGACAAAATATTATGTAAAAGCACTGAACTACTGTAAAAAAAATCTGAAAATTCAAACTGTTAACACCCACAAAACAAATATAGCAAAAGTAAGGTATGCAGCTTCCAAGATGGTGACTCCCAGCTTTCTGCGACCCACCTGACTTCAGGTCATGAGCTGTTTGAATCACTCACTAACGTGGCTGTGCAAAAACAACGCGTGATGGGCAAAACTGCTATTATTTGAATCAGCACCCCAAATATACTCAGAAATAAGTCTAACAACAGTAAAATGTGTGTTGGCCTGTACCTGTGCCCCTGATTACACAGGATGGGAGAAGTTTGGCTTGGCAGCACTGTGTATAAAAAGAATGTGATTCCATGGACCACAAGCTGTATATGAACTGAAAATGTGAAGCATTTGCAAAAAAATCTAATGCTTTGTTAGGTGGATTAGCAGAGGTACATAAGAAAAGCCTTCCTGAATCAGACCAAGGGCCCATCTAGTTCAGCTTCCTATATCTCACAGTGGGCTATTATATCAGATGCCTCAGGGAGCACACAAGACAACCAGATACTTGTATCTCACTGCTGCTCCCCTGCATCTTGCATTCTAAGGTAGCCTATTATCCTTGCACCACCCTCAAGGAAGACACCAGAATGAGGTTGGGGTTTAACTTAATTTAGCACAAGTGTAAATCATGAAACCTACTGAACACCCGTCCCTTCCTCCCCAGTCTGGGGTTGGCAAAAAAAAAACTGCCATCCATGGCCAATTTAGATGACAGGAAAAAAATTCCTGCCTGGCCCTCATGATGAGTGAGCAGCTAATCTTAGACTGGACACACCCATCATAGTTTGTTCCCTGTGATTGAGTTTTCCTCCATAAATCTGCCCAATCCCCTTTTAAACGCATCCAGGCCAGATACAATCACTGCAACTTGTGGCAAGGCGTTTCACAGACAGATTACACACTGGGTAAAGAAATATTTGCTTTTGTTTGTTCTAACTCTCCTAACATTCAGCTTTAGAGGATGTCCCCGGGTTCTGGTATTGTGTGAGAGGGAAAAGAGATTGCCTCTGTCTACTCTATCCACCCCCTGCATGTATGTCTCAATCATGTCTCCACTAAGGCACCTTCTTTCTAGACTGAAGAACCTCTCAACATTGTAACCTTTCCTTGTATGGGAGGTGTCTTAGCCTAGTAATAATTTTGTTTGCTCCCTTCTGTATTTTTTCTAATTCTTCTATGTCCTTTTTAAGATGTGGCAACCAGAGCAGTACACAATACTCCAGGTGTGGCTTTACTGTCGCCTTGTACAATGGCAATACAATATTGGCTGTTTTATTCTCAATCCCTTTTCTTTTAAAAAATTTTTTTTTTTAATTTTCAGTTAAACAGCCATCAAGGATAGGACGGGTGAAGGGGAATGGGATATGACAATTAGGATGGGGGAGGTTACAACACTGTTATTATACTTTGATACATCTTCCAATATCTATTCATTTTCAGACTTTTTAATATATGCCTGTACTCTTAATATTTTTAACTTTATCACTTCTCGTAGTATCATATCTTTATTTATCCTCAATTTTAGTTCAAGTTATTTATCCAGTCATAGAAGGGCTTCCAATATCTTTGTATCTTCTCACCATTTCCATCTTTCAAATGATCAGTTAATACATGCATTTCTACCAATTCAAGCATTTCTTCCATAGGTCCAGCTTCTAATTTCCATCTTTGTGCATATATTAAACTCACTGCAGTGTTAGCATATATAATTACGTGCCTCATTGCTTTATCTTGAATCATTGGCATAATATTTAAGAGAAACAATTCTGGTCTAAATGCAATAGTGCATTTCAACATCTTCCGTTGAGACATTTCTTAAATGTTTTATGGCACAGTGAAAAATGAAAGGAGTGCTTGGCATCTGTCTTGAAATATAACTCTTCTCCTTAGGCTCAGTATCTGGGATGGGCAGGACATGTGCCTGTAGGAAGCATTTTCACGAGCACTAATGTAGCATAGTAGTTAAGACTGAGTGAGTCTATATAAATCTCCCAATTAAAATATTGCCCGTCATCTGCCATAAAGTATTTAAGACTGCAGTCCTAAGCATGTTTTAATGGTTTACTGAAAGTACATCATAAGAACATAAGAGCCCTGCTGGATCAGGCCAAAGGCCCATCTTGTCCAGCTTCCTGTATCTCACAGTGGCCCACCAGGTGCCTCAGGGAGCACACGAGACAACAAGATGCTTGCATTCTGTTGCCACTCCCCTGCATCTGACATTTTGAAGTAGCCTACTACTAATGCAAGGAGGTTGCACAACCCATCATGGCCTATACCCCATGATGAACTTTTTCTCCAGAAATCTGTTCAATCTAATCCCCTTTTAAAGGCATCTAGGCCAGATGCCATCACCACTGGGTAAAAAAGTATTTCTTTTATCTGTTCTAACTCTTCCGACACTCAATTATAGTGGATGTTCCCTGGTTCTGGTGATGTGAGAGAGGGAAAAGAACATCCTTCTATCCACTCAATCCCTCCCACGCATAATTTTGTATGCCTTAATCATATCCTTCCTCAGAAGCCTTTTTTTCTAGACTGAAGAGCCCCAAATGCTGTAGTCTGTTTTCATAAGGGAGGTGCCTCAGCCCCGTAATCATTTTTGTCACTCTCTTCTGCACTTTTTCCAACTCCACGATGTCTTTTTGAGATGTGGTGAGCAGAACTGTACACAATACTCCAGATGGGGCCTTATTGTCAATTTGTACAAAGGCATAAAAATATTGGCCATTTCTCAGCCCCTTTTTTAATTACCCCAAGCATGGAATTTGCCTTCTTCACTGCTGCATCACACTGAGTCAGCACCTTCATTGAGTTGTCCACCAGCACTCCCAAGATCTCTCTCCTGAGCTATCACAGACAGCTCAGAACCCCTTAGCCTATAGGTGAAGTTTAGATTTTTTGCCCCAATGTGCATCACTTTCACTTCTCTACATTGAAACACATAAGCCATTTTGCTGCCCATTCCTCCAACTTGAAGAGGTCCTTCTGGAGCTCTTCACAATCCCTTCTGGTTTTCACCACCTGAAAAAGTTTTGTGTCCTCTGCAAACTTGGCCACCTCACTACTTATGCCTGTCTCCAGGTCATTTATGAACAAATTGAAAAGCTCCAGCCCCAACACAGATCCTTAGGGCACTCTACTTTTCACCTCTCTCCATTGTGAAAATTGCCCATTGACCCCCACTCTCTGTTTCCTGGCCCTCAACCAATTCTGAATCCATAAGAGGACCTACCCTCTTATTCTCTGACAGTGAAGTTTTCTCAGCGGCCTTTGGTGGGGGCCTGTGTCAAACCCTGATAATTAGAATGGAAGAACCAAGGGAATTGTTCAAATCATATGAAACCAAACTCAGTCATAAGCCCAGAGTATGTAAAAATTTAAAGAAGCATAATAGTGACCCATGGTTTGATAAGTAGTGCAGAGAGAGGAAAATGCTTATTAGGGGGGGGGGTTATCATCACTATAGGAATTCTGGGGCAGCAGTTATACTTCCTAACTATTTTGATCTTTAAAAAGCATTTCCAATTACTCCTGAAAAGAGACATGAATTTGCTATGGACCAATGGAGGAAATCGGTCCATAGCAAATGAGTCCATGCCAGTCCATGAGTGCTAGTAGTAATTCATAATAATACTAAATTACTGTACTGTAAATACTAAATTGCTGACCTCTTAACTAGAGTATGCAACTTGTCCCTTCAAACGGCCACGGTGCCAGAGGATTGGAGGATAGCCAATGTCACGCCAATCTTTAAAAAAGGGAGAAGGGGGGACCCTGGAAACTACAGGCCGGTCAGCCTAACGTCTGTTCCGGGTAAGATGGTGGAAAGCCTCATCAAAGATAAAATCCTAAAACACGTAGAGGAACAAGTACTGCTAAAGGAAAGTCAGCATGGCTTCTGTAAGGGTAGGTCTTGCCTCACAAACCTTTTGGAATTCTTTGAAAAGGTCAACAGGCACGTGGATGTGGGTGAACCTGTGGATATCATATACCTAGATTTTCAGAAGGCATTTGACAAGGTCCCCCACCAAAGACTGCTGAAGAAACTTCACAGTCAGGGAATAAGAGGGCAGGTCCTCTTATGGATCCAGAATTGGTTGAGGGCCAGGAAACAGAGAGTGGGGGTCAATGGGCAATTTTCACAATGGAGAGAGGTGAAAAGTGGAGTGCCCCAGGGATCTGTCTTGGGGCCCGTGCTTTTCAACTTATTCATAAATGACCTGGAGACAGGGATAAGCAGCGAGGTGGCTAAGTTTGCAGATGATACAAAACTTTTCCGGGTGGTAAAAACCAGAAAGGATTGTGAAGAGCTCCAGAATGATCTCTCCAAGTTGGAGGAATGGGCAGCCAAATGGCAGATGCGTTTTAACGTAGACAAATGTAAAGTGATGCACGTTGGGGCCAAAAACCAAAACTTTACCTATAGGCTAATGGGTTCTGAGCTGTCTGTGACAGCTCAGGAGAGAGATCTTGGGGTGCTGGTGGACAATTCAATGAAGGTATCGACCCAGTGTGCGTCAGCAATTAAGAAGGCCAATTCCATGCTTGGGGTAATTAAAAAAGGGGTTGAGAATAAAACAGCCAATATTATCATGCCATTGTACAAATCGATGGTAAGGCCACACCTGGAATATTGTGTCCAGTTCTGGTCGCCGCATCTTAAAAAGGACATAGTGGAGTTGGAAAAGGTGCAGAAGAGAGCGACAAAAATGATTACGGGGCTGGGGCACCTCCCTTATGAAGAGAGACTGCAGCGTTTGGGGCTGTTCAGTCTAGAAAAAAGGCGCCTGAGGGGGGACATGATTGAGACATACAAAATTATGCATGGAAGGGATAGAGTCGATAGAGGGATGTTCTTTTCCCTCTCTCAAAACACCAGAACCAGGGGGCATCTGCTAAAACTGAGGGTTGGGAGAGTTAAAACAGATAAAAGGAAGTACTTTTTTACCCATCGGGTAGTTAATCTGTGGAACTCCTTGCCACAGGAGGTGGTGATGGCATCTGGTCTTGATGCCTTCAAGAGGGGATTGGACAAATATCTGGAGGAAAGGTCCATCATGGGCTATAGGCAATGATGGATTGTGCAACCTCCTTACAAAGGTGATGGGCTACTGGTACCGGGTGCAAGGGAGTGGCAACAGGATGCAAGCATCTTGTAGTCTTATGCCTTCCTGGGGCACCTGGTGGGCCGCTGTGAGACACAGGAAGCTGGACTAGATGGGCCTTTGGCCTGATCCAGCAGGGCTCTTCTTATGTTCTTATGTTCTTATTATTTTGGGTTTTTAAAAAAAATATTTTTAGTTCAGTGCTTTTCCATAGTATTTTGTTGTAATCTTGCTTTCTGTCAGGGATGTTGCATGGTTGTGCAACTGCCACTGCCTAGGAACGTCAGTTTGCATTTTAGGAGTGCCATTTTATTATGTCACAATGATGGTTATTCCTGCTTGATGATGGCATTTCTGGCTATGACATCACTTCCAGGTTAATGACCACATTTGGTGCATCCCAACGTGAGTGCCATTCTAAAAGTGGGACCTAGTCTAAAAGGTTTGAGAACCACTGGTACAGAACTAATCTACTGTGTGTGCCCCACCTTTCTGTGTATGTTCTTTTTCTGTTCATGTTGGGCTTCAATTTCTTTTTCTTCTGCACTGTGTCTTTAAGAGACAGGCCAAAATGTGAGCACAAAGGCATAACAGTTCAGTGTTGCTGCAGAGGCCTCCTTGAGTGAGTTGCCTGAGGAAAGACTAAAGCCAAATAAAGGTACTGGAATTTAGATACCTCAGTTGAAAGATGTGACTCTTGGTTACTCATACAATAAATAGTTATTGTTGGAAGCTTGAATGTGGCATACCTTTCATGAGCAAGGTGACAAGGGTGCATTATGCTATACCACCTCCTGTACCATATAGATCTACTCTAATCTATTCACCATGTAGATCTACTGTCTTGAAGCTTTAGGTACTTATTTCATGAATAATAGAAATGTCTGTTTATTCTTTGGTTTTTGGTCTCTGAGTTTGGGTGTGATAACATTTTGCCTTGTATTTTGGGCTGTGAAGTGTTGTTATCTCAAAACATAGCAGCCATGAATTGTGCACCAAACTGTTATAAGCTGCCCCCCTTCTTTTCCTCATTTACGGATGATGGGAATTGGTTAAGGTCCCAAATGTACAGTGAAACCATGAATTACCAGGCTATGTCCTGCCCTCTTCTGAGAGCAGATATACACTGCTCAAAACTAAGTGTTCCCTTTATGAAACACAATGTCACTCCAAGTCAATCACACTTCTGTGAAATCAAACTGTCCACCTAGGAAGCCACACCGATTGACAATCAAGTTCACATGCTGTTGCACAAATGGAGTAGACAACAGGTGGAAATCATAGGCAAGTCACAAGACACCACCAATAAAGGAGTGGTTCTGCAGGTGGTGACCACAGACCACTTCGCAGTCCCTCTGTGTTCTGGCTGATGTTTGGGTGACCTTTGAATGCTGGCGGTGCTGTCACTCTAGTGGCAGCATGAGGCGGAGTCTGCAACCCACACAAGTGGCTCAGGTAGTGCAGCTCATCCAGGATGGCACATCAGTGCGAGCTGTGGCAAGAAGGTGTGCCTGTCAGTGTGGTGTCCAGAGCATGGAGGCGCTACCAGGAGACAGGCCAGTACACCAGGAGACGTGGAGGAGGCCGTAGGAGGGCAACAACCCAGCATCAGGACCGCTACCTCCGCCTTCGTGCCAGGAGGAACAGGAGGAGCACTGCCAGAACCCTGCAAAATGACCTCCAGCAGGCCACAAATGTGCATGTGTCTGCTCAAACGGTCAGAAACAGACTCCATGAGGGTGGTATGAGGGCCCGACATCCACAGGTGGGGGTTGTGCTGACAGCCCGACACCGTGCAGGACGTTTGGCATTTGCCAGAGAACACCAAGATTGGCAACCTCACCACTGGCGCCCTGTGCTCTTCACAGATGAAAGCAGGTTCACACTGAGCACATGTGACAGATGTGACAGAGTCTGGAGACGCCAGGGAGCACGTTCTGCTGCCTGCAACATCCTCCAGCATGACCGGTTTGGCAGTGGGTCAGTAATGGTGTGGGGTGGCATTTCTTTGGGGGGCCGCACAGCCCTCCATGTGCTCGCCAGAGGTAGCCTGACTGCCATTAGGTACCGAGATGAGATCCTCAGACCCCTTGTGAGACCATATGCTGGCGCCGTTGGCCCTGGGTTCCTCCTAATGCAAGACAATGCTAGACCTCATGTGGCTGGAGTGTGTCAGCAGTTCCTGCAAGATGAAGACATTGATGCTATGGACTGGCCCGCCCGTTCCCCAGACCTGAATCCAATTGAGCACATCTGGGACATCATGTCTTGCTCCATCCACCAGCGCCACGTTGCACCACAGACTGTCCAGGAGTTGGCGGATGCTTTAGTCCAGGTCTGGGAGGCGATCCCTCAGGAGACTATCCGCCACCTCATCAGGAGCATGCCCAGGCGTTGTAGGGAGGTCATACAGGCACGTGGAGGCCACACACACTACTGAGCCTCGTTTTGACTTGCTTTATGGACATTACATCGAAGTTGGATCAGCCTGTAGTGTGTTTTTCCACTTCAATTTTGAGTATGACACCAAGCCCAGACCTCCATGGGTTAATAAACGTGATTTCCATTGATGATTGTTGTGTGATTTTGTTGTCAGCACATTCAACTATGTCAGGAACAAAGTATTTAATAGGAATATTTCGTTCACTCAGATCTCGGATGTGTTGTGTAAGTGTTCCCTTTATTGTTCTGAGCAGCGTACAATTGGGGTTTGCTTGTCTCCTTACAAGCAGAGAGGCTGGGAAACTGTTGTGTCCAGGGGAGCCAACTCCGTGGGTGCTGGTATGCCATCAGGACCACCAGTATTTTTTTTAGGGTTGCTCCGCACCCCCAATGTTGGGCACCCCCAAACAGCACAGCACCCCTGTATTCAGTGCTGGGCCGGAGCACACCTGTTTGTCGGAGAGGTCAGGCTGAACTGAGGGCAGTGCGAGCATGTGCAGTGGTCACATTGCGATTGAGCCAATGAACTCCTTCCCGACGTCTCATAGGCTTGATTGCAATGCGACCACTGCGCATGCTCATGCTGCCCTCAGCAAAGCCTGACTGCTCCAACAAACAGGTGCACTCCGGCCCAGCACCAAACATGGGGGTACCACAATGCAAGGTAGCCCCTTCCGAGCCTGGACCATGGCAAGTGAGGCTGGCTTGGTTGCCACGATCTGGGCTCAGAAGAGGCTGCCTTGCATCGTGGCACCCCCATGTTCGGTGCTGGTCCGGAGCGCACCTGTTCATGGGAGTGATCAGGCCAAAGCACACCTGACCGCTCCAACGAACAGGCACGCTCCCAGTGCAGTGCTAAACATGGGGGTGCCACAATGACAGGGGGCGTGGCCACATCTGATATGACTACGCCAGGGGGCATGGCCATGTCTGATGTGACTACGTCAGGGGGCATGGCCACTCAGCACCCCCAATGTTCGGGGCAAGTTGGCGCCCCTGGTTGTGGCTAAGGTTTATTTGGTGTAGGTGTGTTGTTTAACAATGATTACAACAAATTGTGGTTTGCAAATTGTGGTCATATAGTCTGGTTTGCGGTCAATCCATCAAAGTTTAGGAATTTTTATGTAACTGTGGTTTAAACAAATTGTGATTAAGTATTATGTCTACGTAAGACCTTTTGAGGTTGATGTTTTGGAAAGCAGTGTAGAGATAATGTAGTGTGGCACGGCTTCTTTTTTTTCAAAAGTGATGATGAAGAAATCTAGCTACGTTATCCTATAGAAAAATTAAGGTGTTTGATCCAGAAGAAGAGAATTGACAGTTGAATTGGCTGGGCCAATATTTTCAAGTAAATGATACCATGGATCGGGACAAACAAATTTTTACTTAGTGTTTATGGCAGCCAAAATTATGTGCTCTCTTTTATGAACTTCGTTGCAACCTCAGAAGTAGGTAGATAAAAGTCAAATTTTAAAATGTATTAATAGGATATTATACTCCAAAGCCAAAACTTTGTTGTAGAACCTGTTTCTCAGTGTTTCTCCCCTGTTGTACCACTTTGCATGGCCCACCTATTGGAAATACCACTAGTAGTAATTGGTGATTATATCATCGCCAATTACTTCTGGATTGGGAGGCCGAATGTAACATGAGAAATATTGATAAGAGACTCTGGACAGGAGGGCTTTTTTGAGAGTGCAAAAAGTGCATACTGGAACTCTGCCCGCCAAGCCTCCTGCTGCTTCTTGTCACATTGGGTTGTTAGTGTTGCTGCCAGGCAGTGTGGATCTGGGGATGCCATGCATACTACCACACACCATCTCAAGTACCACTGGTGGTATGAGTACCACTGGTTGAGAAATGTTGTTGTAGAAAATTTTTAAAATATTTTACTGAGCAAGAAAAGCTAACTGAGCACTGCTCATTTGGTAAAGTCCTGGATGTGAGGGCCCAATCCTATCCAACTTTCAAGTGCCGATGCAGCTGCAATGCATCCCCAAGGAAAGGGAACAAAGGTTCCCTCATAACTGGCATGGCTGCATCAAAGCTGGAAAGTTGGGTAGGATTTGGCCCTAAAAGAGAGGCTGGTATGAGAATAGTGGCAATGAGGAACTTAAAAGATTGATGTTTAGAAAACAAGGTGATACATATTTTCTCTGCAAATAAAATGGAAATACCACCACAAAATGTTGAAGCCTTTAAAAAGATGCAATGTGAGGACTGTATGCAGTTATAGTTTGTAAGCATAAAATATCCCTGTGCTTCAGATATTAAAAAATGGACATTAAACAAAAAATGTAGAGTAAAAACAAGGACAAGAGAATGATTCCCATTAAGCCAGAGAGGAAGCAGAGGGTTTGCTACTAGAGGAGGAGGCACTGTATCTATATATATAAAGAAGAGCCTGGGTGTGTGTGTGTGTGTGTGTGTGTCTCGCATAGGCTCCGCAACGCCTGGAGCGATCGGCACGAAACTCTGCACGCATACACCTTGCGGCCTGGCGACAAACACTGCGGGGGTCGGGGCCCCCTAGCGCCCCTGGGGGTGGGGGTACGCGGGGGTCCCCGCTTGAAAACGGCCAAAATCGGCGTCAAATCCACAGTTTCCGGGGTCGCCGAGATGAGTGACGACGCTCCCGACGCCATAAGAGTCCGGGTTCAGCCCCCCCTCGACGTGGGGGGCAAGAAGGGGTGCGAAACAAAACGTTCCCCAATGCCCGTTGTGACGCCTGGACCGATTGGCGCCAAACTCGGCATGAGGAAGCCTAGCGGCCTGGCGACAAACACTGCGGGAGTCGGGCCCCCCTAGCACCCCTGGGGGTGGGGGTACGCGGGGGTCCCCGTGTAAAAACAGTCAAAACTGGCCAATATCGGCATCAAATCCACAGTTTCCGGGGTCGCCGAGATGAGCGGTGCTGCTCCCGAAGCCGTTGGAGTCCGGGATCAGCCCCCCCTCGATGTGGGGGGCAAGAAGGGGTGCGAAAGAAAACGTCCGCCATGCCCTGCTGGAACTCCAGGACCGATTGGCGCCAAACGCGGCATGTGGAAGCCTAGTGGCCTGGCCACAAACACTGCAGGGGTCGGGCCCCCCTAGAGCCCCCGGGGGTGGGGGTACGCGGGAGTCCCGCGTAAAAACGCTCAAAAACGGCCAATATCGGCGTCGAATCCACATTGTCCGGGGTTGCCGAGATGAGTGGCGACGCTCCCGATGCCGTTGGAGTCTGGGTTTGGCCCCCCCCTCGATGTGGGGGGCAAGAAGGGGTGCAAAACACTACATCCGCCATGCCCTGCTGTAACGCCTGGAACGATCGGCATCAAACACGGCATGCGGAAGCCTAGCAGGCTGGCCACAAACACTGCGGGGGTCGGGCCCCCGTAGCACCCCCGGGGGTGGGGGTATGCGGGGGTCCCCACGTGAAAATGGTCGAAAATGGCCAAAATCGGTGTCGAATCCATAGGTTCCGGGGTCACCGGGATGAGCGGCGATGCTCCCAATGCCGTTGGAGTCTGGGTTCAGCCCCCCCCTTGGCGTGGGGTGCAAGAAGGGGTGCGAAACAAAATGTCCGCCATGCCCCGCTGGAACACCTGGACCGATCAGCACGAAACTTGGCACGCATACACCTTGCGGCCTGACGACAAACACTGCAGGGGTCAGACCCCCCTAGCGCCCCGGGGGTGGGGGTACACGGGGGTCCCCACGTGAAAATGGTTGAAAATGGCCTAAATCTGCGTCAACTCCAGTTTCTGGGGTTGCCGGGACGAGCGGCGATGCTCCCGACACCGTCGGAGTCCGGTTCGCCCCCCCTTAGCGTGGGGTGCGAGAAGAGGTGCGAGACGCAACGTCCGCCATGCCCTGCTGGACCGCCTGGAGCAACACGCACCAAACTCGGCATGCGCGTGATTAGCTGACACTCCGGGGTCAGGTCACCCTAGCGCCCCCGGGGGTGGGGGTGCATAGGGGCCTGAAGTGAAGATGGCCGAAAACAGGCAAAATTGGCATCGAGTCCATAGTTTCCGGGGTCACCGAGGCGACTGGTGACGCTCCCGACGCAGTTGGAGTCCGGGTTCGGCCCCCATCGGCATGGGGGGGCGAGAAGAGGTGCAAAACTCATAAACTGTGGAAGATCATTTTGTTACCCAGGCAACGCCGGGTAACAAAAAGCTAGTTCTCTAATACAAGAAAAGGTTGAGTCCTGCAAAGTGATTGTAGGGTTAAATAATCTCAGCCTGTTTGCATGGAGATAAAATTCAGTTGCAATGAATACTGTACTCCGCTGGCAAGTTACTTCATTAAAGTAGGTCTGAAGCAGCTGGAAAAGACAAAAGTGAAACTGTATACTAGCGAATCAATCCAGTCATGTGAGTGTGTGTCCGATTCCCAGTCAATCGATTCAGCTGGGATTTTGAAAGTGACACATGGAACAGCAAGCTGTCCCTGTTACAGAAGAGGCAGGTGCAGGATTCAACCCCTGGTCTCCAAGACACTGGATGATCATCATAAGAACAGCCCTGCTGGATCAAGCCAGGGCCCATCTAGTGCAGCTTCTTATATCTCATAGTGACCTACCAAATGCCTCAAGGAGAAGACAACAAGATACTTTCATCTCAGTCCTACTCCCCTGCATCTGGCATTCTGAGGTAGTCTATTTATCCTCGTACTCGCCAGTGAAGACACTAGACCACTGCTTGGGTTTAGCTTTATTAAACACAAATAACCATTTTTTAAAAACATGAAACCTAATGAACCTTGCCAGTTCTGGGGTAGTCCAAAAAAAGTGCTATCTTTAGCCAATTCAGATGACAGCAAAAATTCCTACCCGGCCCTCATAATGAGCAACCAGCTAATCTCAGACTGTACTTAGCCATCATGGCTTGTAACATGTGATAGAGTTATCGTCCATAATTCTGCCAATCCCCTTTTAAAGGCATCTAGACCAGACACAATCACCACGTCCTGTAGCAAGGATGCTGCTGCAGTCTTTCTTCTTAAGGGAGGTGCCCCAGACCAGTAATCATTTTTTTAGCTTTCTTCTGCACCTTTTCTAGCTCCACTATATCCTTTTTGAAATGTGGCGACCAGAACTGTACACAATACTCTAGATGTAGCCGATTTGTACATCGATTTGTACAGTGGCATCATGCAGCCTGTCATGCAGCCTGTCCTCTTTGTGTATGTGTGGGGTGGTGGTGCCCCAGCCCCATAATCATTTTGGAGGCTCTCTTCTACACCTTCTCTAATTCCCCTACATCTTTTTTGAGATGTGGTAACCAGAACTGAGGCGCTTAATGCTGTAGCCTTTCCTTTTAAGTAGGGGTGTTTGGGGGTGACATTTTCCCCAAAATTTCTTGATTAAAAAAGCAAATGGTGGTGGTGTGCATTTTTATCAAAAAATTTTATTTAAAATTCTACAAAGTGCAATAAAGCACAATAAGTGTGTGTGTGTGAGAGAAAATACCTCAAGAACTGGATCACAGTGAATTAACAGTAAATTGCCATTCACTGTCCAGTCCTAAGGTCAGGTAAAAATGTCTCAATACACAGTACAACTTTCAAAGTATCTCATTGCCAGTTGCATTTGGAACTTTCCGTAATTCCAATGGAGTTTACTGTTCTTCCAAGGAAATGTCCTGCATTCCACAGTAAGGTTTGCATTACAGTTGCTGCCTGGAGAGGTGCAAACTGCAAAGAGACATGGCCCAAATAGTTGCTAGCAGATTGGAACATTCTAGTCCCTACATAAAAGGTAAATGCTACCAGTGGCACTCGTAGCAAGTTTCTGGGAGAGACAAGGCCCAAGGGGAACCAGCAACTGCACTAGTAAAAAACGTGTGTGATTTCCCCTGAACAGTTTCGCTGCTGAGAAACATGGAAGGTGGCAGGTCAACTCTCATGGGGCGGGGGGATGTAAATAATAATAATAATAATAATAATAAATATATTTATATACCGCCTTTCTTAAGATCACTAGATTTCACTAATGACTATAACTCAAGGCGGTTTACATAGGCAGACTTTTATTCACAAACCCGAAGGTTTTTACAATTTACAGAAACGTTCTATCTTTCAAGAACAACACTCATACAGATCTTTCTGGATTTAGCCTTCTTTCTTAGCCACCCGTCTGTCTTCTGCTGGCTGATAAGAGGCTTCCCTGCTCCCACCAGAGATGCAGCTGACTTCAGCACACTCCTCCTCCCACAAGGCAGCTGGAACTCAGCTTTTAATCAGTACAGCCGCAGTTTGCAAGGTCTGCCGCTCACAGAGACTTCCGGTAGTCTCGAGCTCACGATCTTCAGATCTTCAGCTGTTATCTTCGGGCAAACGGAGGCATTAACCCTCTCGGCTAAATCTTCTGCCCAGCTGGCAAGCAAGAAATAAGGTTGAATGGCCCTCCAAAGGCAAGCAATCACTGCCCAATCACTGGCACATACTCCCCAGCTCAAAATGACCTGCTCAAAAGATCCCATGCTGCACTCTGGTTGCTGCTTGGAGCATTGAGAAACTGCTGTTTCCACATTCCATTAAAGTCACTCCACTTGCACTGTGAAATAGGAACATGCATGCTCATAGTTTAAGTAAGCTTCCTCCCATTTTGCACCTCTTCCTCCTGATTCCTTACTGAAAACTATGGATTCCTAAAAAGTAAAGAAAAGCGGTGTTATTTTATGTTTTGATCTAAATTTTGTTTTATATCATAATTTTAGTAGAAATGCTCATTATTTAGCATTCTGTGCTGGTCACCAAAAAAACCCACCCCTACTCATAAGGGCGGTATCCCAGCCCAGTAATCATTTTGGTTGCTCTCTTCTGCACCTTTTCTAGATCCACTATGTCAGGGGTAGCAAACCTTTCAACTTTAGGGCTCCTGGGCCTTGAACAATTATGTGGAAGACAAGCTGCACCAGCTGATATTCTCTCCTCTACACAATTGTTAAAGGCCCAGGAGCCCTAAAGTTGAAAGGTTGGCTATCCCTGCACTATGTTTTTTTTTTGAGATGTGGCGTCCCAAAACTATATGCAATAATCCAGATGTGGTCTTACCAAAGCCATACCATAGGCCTTGGAGTTCTTCTCTTGGGGGTTGACATCTTACAATTACTTTGTATGATCACTTAGTGCATTACACTAAATGCATTACATGTGTGGAACTGTGCAGAATCTGGCATACAGTAGATTGGTTTCGGCAAAAGGAGAAGGGGGCGGCAGAGGATGAGATCGTTAGACAGTGTCACTGAAGCAATGAACATGAAATGGGGCGAACTCAGGAAGGTAGTGGAGGACAGGGAGGCCTGGCGTGCTGTGGTCCATGGGGTCGCAAAGAGTTGGACACGACTTAGCGACTGAACAACAAAGATTGGTTTCATGTTTTGTTTGCCATATATCTAGCTTGAAGCAGTCTTTTTAAAATAGCATATTTTCTGTGGCATGTGTACATTTGGGTTGTGTTGAGGCTGAACATGCAATTGCCCCCCTTCCAAATTCCACTTATATTTACATTTCTCACTGTCGGGTTGGTAACATGAATTTTAAGGCAAGGTAAATTTGCCTTTTCAATATGTTTACTTCATCAGAGACTTGCATCATAGCACACTATTTGTTTTTAATTGCTGGTACAAGGGAAAGATTTAGCAAGTGCTTAGAAATTGCATGACTTCAACCAAGGCTCTTTTTATAACTATGTGAACAGAGTGTCCAATTTTAGGCCTGCTGGCAAGGGTGATTAAACCATGTCCTCTTGGCAATAAAGTAACAGGCAACGGCTGGGTTAAACTGATATTACCTTAGTGATACTTGGTTTTAGCCAGATGGAATGTTAAGCATTAACACATGAAAGGATTACATTGACATTGGAAATGTGGCCTGCGACAATTGCAACACAAAAGAGGCGATTCATTAATTGTGCTGTTGTGTGCCTGTTTCTTGAGCTCCATTCCAGCATAGTGATTTATGTGCATGTGATTGTTCTAATCACACTGAATTGATATGAAAAACAGTGAACTCTTGTGACCTTTTTGAATTATAGAATATTAAACTAAGATGCCCAGGATGTAAATGACTGGAAGGAATGACCTGTATATTGTAGGTGCCCCATGGGAAGTGCAGCTGTAAGTCAATGTCTAGGATAGAGCGTGGATTTGTTTTTGCCACAGTGTTTTTTCCTCCAGTGCAGTACAGGCGTCTACTTGTATTCGCAGACCCTGTATCTGCGTTCAATTATCCATGGTTCAAAAATTCCCCCCATCAAGAAAATGACTTGCCTCTTGTGATTGTAGCCTTCCTATTGCTGAAAAGAACATACTTCTCACAAAGAGCTTAGCATCATGTTCTTTCCAATCCTCTGCCTAACTTCTTGTGAGTGCTTCCTGCTTCCATTTTTGCAGTCAGCAGTCAGCGAGACCCAGAAAAAGTGACAGGAAATCTGCTATCACAAGCAGATAAGTCAAGGGGGCAAATGCACAAGGGGGGAGTTTTGAACCATTTTTGTAGGGTTCCCTATTATCTACATTTTCCATATCTGCGGGAGGGGTAGGGAATGTATCCCCCGCTGATACGGGGGGGGGAACACCTCTACCTTTCCTTGTAGTAATGAATAGCAGTCATTCATTTGTATTTGAAGAAATTAAGGGGTGCAGCTTGGAAACACTGGGGCTGGGGATCTTAATCTTAAGTTTTGGGGGACTTCCACTACTGTGACTCAGATCTGTGGTAATCTTCACAAGTTGTGAAGCTATCCTGTGCAAGTGATATTAACATAGGATCAGAAATGTTCAAATAACTATATTGAACCATTCGTTATCTGATTGTAATAGTGGGGGACATCCTTATTTACACCAACCTGCTTTTTTTCTGACACATGTTGAATTTTTCTGTCCATGTAGTCTTGATAAAAGTATCATTCGCACTCTAGACAGCAGCAGATCACTTTGCTCCAATAAGTGCTTGGAAAAAGCATAGTTTGAAAATATTGCAAGTCAACCTTAAACAATTCATTAAGAATACATGACAATGTAGATCTGGTTGCACAACTGACCAGCCCTCCAAAAGGGAAAGCTGAGTCTTTAGCTTCATGATACTCTGGCAGAGAGATTGAGACACACACCTTTCCAGGGTTTACATACAAGTTATCAGGTGTTCTGTATCTGGGGGTGGGTGGGGAACAAACTTGTGCTAGCTAAAACTTGTAACGGCGGGGGGCAAAGAATTTTGGTTACAATATCCCAATGGGAGAACTTACGGAAATTAAATATCAGAATTATGAAAGCTTCTGCCTACAAGGAAAACCTCTATAAGATATTTTATAGATGGCTCTTGACTCTGAAGAAAATGGCAAATACGTACAAGGGTATGTTGAGTAAAGTGTTGGAAATGCAATCATACAGAGGGGACACTTTACCACCTTTGGTGGACTTGTGATAAAGCCAAGACTTATTGGAGGAGAGTACACAAACTAATACAAGGCATAATTAAAGGGGTGATTCCATTTAAACCTGAACTATTTCTCCTCAATATTATGCCTAAAATACAAGATATTAAGCAAAAATATTTTATAATTCACGTAGTTACTACAGCAAGGTTATTATCTGGTCAGAAGTGGAAGAACATTGAAATACCTGAAATGGATGATTTGATAAACTATATGAGGTTGCGGAAATGGATATTCTAAATGAAAGACTGAGAGAGAGGAATTTGGACAGGACTGAAAATTATTGGCAGCCCTTTTACAATTGGATTGAAAATAAAAGCAAGACTTAGATTCAATGAGGGAATAGAAGATTATAAATATAAGATGGTATAAAGTGATGTTAGATATATTAATTATAGATATGAAATGTGAGAAGATGAAATTGATGTGCTGTAACCCAGTGGCAATCCCTGTAGGTGTATTCCCTTTGTATACCCTCTCCTTGTGTTTCCCTTCCCTTAAAAAATAAAAATAAAAAGTTTTAAAAAAAACTTGTAACGGCGGGAAATATCTGCTAACAGCAACTAATGTGTAGGAATGAGGGTGGGGTTTTTTGGTAAAAAAAACTGCATAGAACACAAAACACCACCTTTTGGTGTGTTTTAATTCAAATTAAAGTATTTGAATAAAAACACAAAATACCGCATTTTGGTATGTTACAATACTTTCCAGAAATTACAATAGACTAATTTTCCAATTAGAAATAATTCTATGGCTGCATCTGCTGACACTATATCATCTACCTAGTGTATATAATTGTGTATAAGTCAATGTCATGAATAAATCGAGGGCAGGTTTTAAGCCAAAAATCATGGAATTTGCCATGCCCTGTAGATAAGGAGGGTAAAACTTAAGGAGGGTAAAACTTAGGGGTATCTGCAATTCTTTGAATTAGATAATTTTGTCTGATTTTACCCAACACAAGATTCTGACAAATGTTCTACCAGTAATTGTTACCTAAGAACTGTCAAATCTACATATTTCTTAAAGTGCAGGAAAAAGCAAAATAAAGCAGCAACATAGAAAGCAACTATCAAACCAGTTGTTCCCAAATCTTTTACCACTAGGATCCACTTTTGAAACTGACAGCCTCTGGGGACCCACCAGAAGGGATGTCATTAAACAGAAGTGATGTCCTCGGAGACAAAGGGCAAGGCATGCTGGAATAATGAAACAAGGCACATACTGATTAAGGCTAGAACTAATTAAGCATAGAGTTACCAGATACAAACTAGGACAGTGTGCCCATACCTTTAACCATTGTATAGAAGAAGGAATTTGGGCTGATGCAGCTCATCATGGAAGGGTTTCATAAGCTACACCAGCCCAAATTCCCTCTTCTATACAATGGTTAAAGGTATAAGCACTCTATCCAGTTTGTATCTGGTAACCCAACTTATATCTGCCTGGATCAACTAATAAAGGAATGCATGTCACCCTGCCAAGCTCAGTTTACCTACTTGCAGAGTCCTGCTAAGCTCAGTTTACCTGCTTGGGCTGGCTTCTGCAGGGATGATCCCCTCCCTCTAAGTTGGTTTGTTATGTTCTTGCAAGGAAGAGGCAAAAGTGGCAGGGAAGAGTGTGTGTGTCTGTGTTGCCTCCTCTTCTCTCCTGCTCTCAAGTGGCTTAATTGCTCTGAGATAAGAGCAGCAGGATAAACACACTCAGACTACCCATAAACCCGGCAAGCCGTGATCCTGCCCATTGACTCGAGTAGAGGCCAACAAAAAAAGCTGCAAAAACTTGCAAAAAAAAGAAACCATGAGAGGAGCAGCTGGGGCTGGGAAGCAGCAGTCTGCATGGTCCCATCAAACCTGTGAGAGCAGATACACTGACATAGAAGCTACCCATTAAAATGCTCAAGGCTAGGACTGATTAGGCATACTTGCCTGGAATAACTCAGGAGTAATAAAAAAGCCCATTTCTTCCACCCCCACTCCCAAATAGTTTGCTCAGCATCACAGCCATCTGGAACAAAAGAGAGCACAATCCCCACACCTTGAAGTTGCAGAGCCCTGCTAAATTCAACTCACATGGTGCAGTAAACACTTGCTTACTCATGAATAAATACAACTGTGTAGCCAGTGGTCTCATCCTACTGGTATGCTGGGCAGGACATCCGGGTGATTGGCAGCCCGCCCGTTGCGTACCGCAGCGTTACACCGTTTGCGTAACATACGCAAGCGGTGTAACTGGTTACGCAGACGGCGTAACGCTGCAGTACGCAACGGGCGGGCTGCCGATCACCTGGATGTCCCGCCCAGCGTACTGGTAGGATGACACCACTGTGTATAGCTCAGCTTCGCTTTCCATAAGCCTCAATACTTCCCAGCTTAGAGAGAGGGACTTCCTTTTCAAGTGTTTTTGGGTCCTACGTTTATTGGATTGGGACCATTCTGGTGGCATTGCATTCCTCTTGGCCTACCCCTTCTGACGCACGACGGCATGGCTGCCTGCTTGTGAGTAAGCACACTCTGTGGCTCAGTTTCACTTTCCATGGGACTCCATTTATTTTCCTGAGCAACTTCTGAAGCTTCGTGGCTTGCATTTACTGTCAGGAGCACTCAAACAGCCCAACCTTGCTCCACCCATCATGTGACTGAAGGCATTTGCCCTATTCCCCTGATATAAGTTGATGTTGGGTTTTTCTACGCAGTTTTGAGGCATAAATTTCTCAACTTACACATGATTATATACAGTAATATATTTTTACAGCATTTAGGATTAATAAAAATGAGAACTTGGAATGAGAATGTAGAATAAAGACACATAACACGACAATTTGCTATTTTAATCAAGGAATTTTGGAAAATATATCACCAAAAAAAGAATCACCTACTAATGTGAAATAATCAGCACAAACTGGAATGTCTTCTCCTTAGTTTTGGATGTTGAAATAGCATCCTGAGTACTTGCATCTCGTTGCCACTCCCCTGCATCTGGCATTCTGAGATAGCCTACTTCTAAAGTAAGGAGGTTGTACCATCCATTATGGTCTATTATATAGCTTGTGATGGACTATTCCACCTGAAATTGGCTCACAATCCATTGGTGTGTCCCGACCCACAGTTTGGGGACCACTGGATTAGACAAATTTTTGGTCTAATCCAGTGGTCCCTAAACTGTAGGTTGTGAGCCAATTTCAGTGGGTCATGAAGCACCTAAGGCAAATACGGAAAGATGGGAAAATATAAGAAGATGGGATGCTGGAAAGGGGGAAGGCTGTATGATTGTTCTGCTTGTGTCAAGGTTGCAAATAGGCTTTTTTCTTCTTACTTTAGGAACCTTTATTGGCATAATAATACATAATGTATAACATCAAGCAAACAAACTAAAACATAGGACCACTAGTTTCCCAAAAATCCATAGACAGGAGGACTGTTTTCTCGGGACTTAATAATCCAGTTAGTAATATTCGAATTTTTTTCTGAAATCAGGCCAACCCTCCATTTTTTATAACAGCAGGTCAAGATAATCTTTTCAAGGGCTTCTATGAAGAGGACAATATAACACCATGTGGACAAGTGTTTCCACACATTGCAACTCTCAGACATATCGCCTCTTGGCAAGAGGAATCCCCTTATACCTGCCATATAATATGGCCGAAGGCATAACGTTGCACCTAGCCAGTGAATATGCACGCTGTTCCTGCGGATTTTTTAAAATTTGCTTTGCTGTTGGAAAGTGCCTGAGAAATAACCCAACTTACTGCTGCATTATCAGGAAAGCAGCAGGTTCTGGCATCACAATGATGGCTCTTCCAGCCATGCCATCATTTCTTATGGGTCCTGGACAGATTGTCATTTTAAAAAGTGGGTCCCATGCTAAAGTGGTTTGAGAACCACTGCTCTAATCCCCTTTTAAAGGTACCTGGGCCGGAAGCCATCACCACCTCCTGTGGCAAGGAGTTCCACAGATTAATTACCTGCTCAGTAAAAAAATTTTTTTTCCTTTTATCTGTTCTAACTCTCCGAACACACAATTGTATTGGTTGTCCCCTTGTTCTGATGTTATGAGAGAGAACCACTCTATCCCACGTATGCATGCACACACTTGTAATTTCACCTTTATGATAATGGATTTTTTTTGGCAGAAACATGCAAAAGGACAGGATTTGTTTGACCAGATCATATATTATTTGGACCTTGTGGAAACAGATTACTTCGGCCTGCAGTTCATGGATACATCCCAGATGGTGGTATGTATGTGACTTTCATATTGTAATATAATATCTGAAAGATTATATGCAAGAGTGATAGGACAAAGAAGGGGCATTTTATGTTATATGAAGTCAGTTGTTCCCAGATTTCTATGTGGAAGTTGGGAATCACATAAGTAGTTGTGGGGTGGGGTGAAAGTAGTGACATGAGCCCCAGGACTGTGCCACTGCTGGGGACAGAAGGGGGAATTTTACACTTACCTAAGCCAGCGCCGACTGAGGGGTGCGGGGAGACTCTGCAGGCTTCTTCAAGCCTTCAAAAAGCTAATAATAGCAATTGGAACCCACTTCTAGATCACCCTCCAGATGCCAGCCCTGATTTAGGTAAGTGTAAAACACACCTTCCACCCCTAGCAGCAATACAATCCTAGGGTTAACATCACTAGCCTTCCCACCACCCCTGCCTCTTAATGGGACAGAGATGGTGCTTGGTAATTGTTTTCCAAGTATGCCTGGAAACTGGTACCTGTTTTAGGCATGCAAGTGTTCCATGTTCATATAAAAAGCAGATGTCGTAGAGAGGATGATCCGTTTGTGGAGGCAACTAAGAACTCCTTTGTCATGGGCAGATCACTATCTGGTGAACTTCAGATTGGCAACAGTTGGTCACCGTTGCAAAGAAGGGGGACCAAATTATATGGCTCACCTACAGAGACAGATGGGTCCATAAGGCTTCTTTAGGTCTGTGGGGAATTTCCCAGCTTCTGTAATGGATTCACCTGATACTTTGACTGCCCTTGATATGGGGAGATGGCTAAAGCCTTGGATCAGATTGCTCCTGAACAGCCTTGCCATAGGCGGCTTGGTTTACTGAGAAGCTGTGGGCAATGAAACGACTTGGCCAATGCTATTTTATTCTCATTCCCCCTTTTTAATTACCCCACGCATGGGATTGGCCTTCTTCACCACTGCTGCACATTGGGTTGACACTTTCTTTGAGTTGAGACTTCTTTGAGTCACAGACTGCTCAGATTCCATTAGCTTATAGGTGAAGTTTTGATTTTTTGCCCCAATGTGCATCACTTTACACTTGTCTACGTTGAAATGCAATTAGATATGTAATTATACATGTTAATACTGCTGCGAGGTTAATATATGCACAAAGATGGAAATTAGAAGAGGGGCCTATAGAAGAAATGCTTAGAGATAAAAATTTTGAATTGGTAGAAATGGATGTGCTAACTGATTGCTTGAAAGAAGGAAACTGAGAGAAGATACAAATCTATTGGAAACCCTTTTATGACTGGATAAAGAACTCAAATTAGGATTCAAGAAGAAAATAATAAAGAACGTATGCTATTACAAGTAGGGATAAAGTTATAAATCTTGGAGCATAAGAGAAGTTTAAAGAACCTTTAGAATAACTGGATGTAGAAAGATTTATTGAAGCATTAAAACAGCATTGTAATTCTAATTTACCAATATGTAAAATCCCATTCCCTTCCCTCCCCTACCTATCCTGGATGTTTACCATTTTGAAAGTAAATAAAAATTGTTAAAAGAAAGAACCCATTAGCCTGTATGTGAAATTTTGATTTTTTTGCCCCAATGTGCATCACTTTACACATTTCTACATTGGAACGCATCTGCCATTTTGCTGCCCATTCCCTCAGTTTTGAGAGATCCTTCTGGTGCTCATCACAATCCCTTCTGGTTTTCACCACCTGAAAAAGTTTTGTGTCATCCACAAACTTGGCCACCTCGCTGCGTATGCCTATCTCCAGGTCATTTATGAACAAGTTGAAAAGCACCGGCCCCAAGACAGATCCTTGGGGCAGTCCGCTTTTCACCTCTCTCCTTTGTGAAAATTGCCCATTGACCCCACTCTCTGTTTCCTGGCCCTCAACCAATTCTGAATCCATAAGAGGACCTGCCCTCTTATTCCATGTCTGTGAAGTTTTCTCAGCAGCTTTTGGTGGGGGAACGTGTCAAAATGCCTTCTGAAATTCCAGACATATGATATCCACCGGTTCACCCTCATCCACATAACATGGCTGTTGACCTTTTCGAATAATTCCAAAAGGTTCATGAGGCAAGACTTATTCCTCTATGTATTTTAGGGTTTTATCTTTGATGAGGCTTTCTACCATCTTACCCAGAACAGACTAGAGGCTGACCAGCCTGTAGTTTCGAGGGTCACCCCTCCTTTTTTTAGAGATTGGCATGACCTTGGCTTTCCTCCAATCCACTGGCAGTTTCCTCCTACAGCTCCCAGGGATCTTTGCAGCCAGCTACCCATGCGTGGAAAACCAGGCACCTGGCTTGCTGGGGCAGCAGACCCTGGAAGCAGCTGGCCGTGAGGATTCCTGGGGGCGGTTGCAGGGGTCTTTCACGGCTTCCCTGGCAGAATGCAAAGCCCTGCTCATGCCGGGGAAGGATCAGGGAGGTACTGGATCTGGCACGTGGGCTGGAGTGTGGAGCCCCCTGCTTTACTATCATATCCTACTCATTGACGTTTCCATGTCTGCCTTTCTAATTTTCTTATCAGAGGTACACAAATGTTGCCTTGAGGCCTACCAAAGTTTGTTTTCTCCACAATCTATCTTTCACATCAAACTGAGCTTGGGAGGAGCCTATAAGCCATTTAACTATGATAATGCGTATTATCATTATCCCTGGGTCTGAGCTAGAGAGGGAATCATCAGGGGCTTGACCCTTTTGCACCAAAATTCAGTGTTACTGCAGGGCCACGTTCCCACCACTCTTCTGGTCCCTATAATTATACTGGCCTTGGTGTCAATTGACATCTCCAAAGTGAAGATCAATATTGATTGGTCTCTACCTCTTCCTTGTTCAAAGTTACAATGAGAGTGTGTGCAATCACACTCGCTGGAAGGAGGAGGGATGCTAACTATGGTAACTAAATGTGGACGCTTTTATCTCACCATGTTTCAGTCCTTAGCTGATCTTTTAATCTTCATGATATACACAGTTGCCAGGGATTGTTCAATTGTTTGAGTAAACATGGGAAATCCTCAGCAAAGATCCTGTAATTAGGATATATTCCTGCATTGATTGTCTTGTTTCATGTTTGATCCATTTAGTGCAATAAATTTCCCTTGTTCAATTGCCACATCAATTGCTGGTCAACTTCATTAATATAATCAGTCAATGTTTAAGTCAGCAAAATAGGAAATAGCATTTTGCTATTGCTTCTATTTACAAAGAATGGTGATGTGGGGAATAAAGTGAAATAAACACATTTACTACTGTTTAGAAGTTTGCAACGAAGGGCCCAATCCTGTACCCATTATCTTAGATGGTATGCTCATACCTGGCAACTGTCGCACATGGTGCGGTAAAACACCTCCAATGCCGGTGGTAAGCCGTTGCTGGGGTGGCGCCATGGCAATGCATGCAGTGATGTCATGCAGGGGGTACGCGGGGGTACGCGAGTACCGGTTTCTAGGATTACAGCTGGCCCCGCCCATTCGCCCGCCCACTCGTCGACTCCACCCTCTGCAACGTTTGAATTTCCTGCATGTTTGAGTTGCCTGCACATTCTCAGAGCCAGGCAGGCAGGCAGGCAGCGAGCGGAGCCTTTCCTTTCCTTGCCACTGAAAAATGAGTTGCTCTGGGGTTTTAACAGGATGCCAGGCCTCCTTCACATGTTCTGGGGGTGCTGTGGAATACTGTTGCAACTGTTGGGTCAGTTTAAAATCATCTGAGGCCTCAAAAAGGGCTTTTTTCATGTCACTTCCTGCCACGACATCACTTCTGGCTTATGACGTCACTTCCGGGGGGGGCGGGTCCCGACACGTGCCAATCAAAAGTGAGTACCTGTTCTTAAATCATTTAGATGACACCACTGAATGCATGCCCAGGAAGGTGTATGCATGCCCAGCAGTGAGTTTGCTGCTTACTGGCAGTGTGGCCTTTCGGGACAGGGCAGGAGGAAGGAGTGTAGCAGGAGTGGGACCAGTGGTAACTCTTGCCGCTGGTTCCCAACCTCTAAGTAAGGCTGCACGGCCTTTATTCAGAGGCCCTTGCTTTTGCATCAGCCAGTGCAGAAGCGAGTAGACCCATCACCAACCCTATGCTCTTACTGCGGGGAAAGGGGATGAATGTCCCTTTTCCCTACAGAGGTTCCTGAGGCTGCCTGGCTGCCATTGGATGCAGCAGTAGCCACTTGGCTACTGCTGCACTCCTGGGTGCTCAGTGAGTTCAGGCTCTAAAAGTTTTTAAAACAGCTCTTAGTTTCAAATTGGGGTGACATTGGGTCAGCTAAGGGTTCACACTTATCAGAAGGCCTACCTAAGAAGGCTAACCTTTGAATATTCAATCCTGGTGGCAGTGGTAGCACTCAGTATGCCACCAGGGCAGGGCACTATGGAGGGATCAGTGCAGAATTTTACCCCAATGCCCTTAACAACCTGACATTACCATTGTTTGGAATGTAAATAAATCATAGGTGGTGGCCTTGTTGACTCAGTTCATTCATCATGCCAAGCTGTGGGTTGCTGTGCTGTCTGAAATTTGAACTGAAAACCATAATGATTTGCAATCAGTGACTAATCAGTTTCTCAGAAAGAGAAACCATGTTTTGAAGATAGTTGAAAACTGAAGAAGGTTGAAAACATTTTATGCTAATTGTGGTTTGGCAAGATGTGTGAATTGACAAACCTGAGTTAACAGCTTTCACTCTACCTCTGGAGGCCTTATATTTTACAGTACCTTGTCTATTCAGAACTATTCATAGTTTATTCAAAACCATACTTCTGTCTATTCAGAAGTGCCATTGTGTTTGGTGGGGCTTACTCCCAGGAAAGTGTGTATAGGATTGTAGCCATAGACTGCTGAGCAAATAGAAAATAAAAGTCAACAAGACTAGTTTTGGTTCTGAATCATAGTCAGTACAAGTCCTAGTTTGGTGTGATGTCTGAATTGAGCCAATTATCTCCTCTTGGCTTGTGGGTTTTGTGACTGAAAAAGATGTTTCCTGCATAATTGTCATGTTTTGAGGTCTAGATAGAGTGAGAGGTAACAAGTACAGTCAGTCTTCATTATCTGCGGACTCCAATCCTGTGGATGTGCTTATCTGTGTCAATAAAGGTGTAACCTGTGTGGCCATATATGTGGTCTCTTTGAGCATATTTGTGTCCATTCACAATAACCAAAAGAAATCTGAGAGGCCTCAGGCAATTCTTGTGGCTTCTCTTCTCACAGCTTAACAAATCACAGTTTCCCAATCCACTGCTCTCATGGGGATCACCTTTGCCAGGCCTCCCCATACCGTGAAATTCACAAGTGACTTCACTAGTGGCTATGTGCAGCAAAGCTGAGGAGCCTGGCTTTACATTACCTGTGGAACCTTATTCTGCCATTCTGCACATGGTTTTGGGTATGCTCGTATGACCTTGGCATGGGGAGGGTGGCTTGGAGTCGGGTAATCAGCTGATGCCCTTTCATCAAATCAGCCTTCACACTATAGCCTTCTTCTATGGGTGCTAGTCCCTCTCTAACTATAATAAAACTTTCCCATTCACCCACATTTTTGTCTTGTCTGTTTATTGGGCAAACATGCTAAGTGCTTCAATTTTTCTTATTTAGAGATTAAACAGAACATTAAACAAAACACAAAACATAAAAAAGCATTATGTAATAAACTAGAGCAAAGCAGTATATCCTAATTACTAATATTTCTTCCATCTTCTAATCAGCCTTTCAAATTTGCTCTTTGGGGGCTTTTCTTATTTGCTCTATTTCAAATCTCTTTTCCCTATATCAGATCTATTTCAAATCTCTCTATCTATTACATCCACCCATCATTATATCATTTTTCCCCTCCCAGGCAGAAAAATTATTTCCAAAACGTGTATATTAATTGTTAAACCTGTAAATTTATCCCTTTCTGCCAAGTCTGTAACTTTTATCCACCATTCTTCCACCTCCACTTTTTCTGTTTTTTTTCAGTATTATATACACAGTACTCTCTGCATGTATCCTTTAATATAGTAGAATTTCCAATCTTTTCTCCAAACAAACATTTATCAATGCCAACAAAAATTTATATTTCCATTTAGATCTTTACTATTTGAATCAACTACATCTATTTATTTAAGCATTTTTTTAACTTTCTCACACATCTATCATGTGTCATAAGAAGCACCCTCTGATTTTTATATTTCAAACACTTAGTAACATACTGTTACTGATTTAATATATCACCTATACCACTTTTAACAAAAGTTTTCTTTAAAATTATTTTTAATTACATTTAATATCAATTTCTATTACCTTAGTCCAACATTTTCCTCATTTTTCCATTTGGAATCATGCCCCAAATTTTTCGTCTGTTAACTCATACATTCTTTAACATACTCCTTTTCTTACAAGTTCTACCTGTATATCTCGTACCCCCAGCTTTTTACCCCTCCATCTTATGTTAAATCTGTATCCTCTATTCCATTCTACCCAGTCCACCCTTAAATATTCTGCTAAACTCTCTGACATTTTGACATGCCCTCTGTTGCTCTTTCCTGCTCTCAATCTCTCTTCCATCTCTTTTTTTCATTAAATCTTGCAGGGCTAGCTTAACTTGATTCTTCTCCCCTTTTCTCTTGTAAATGTCCATCTGGGGATCATGTATTTCTAGCTTGGTCTCTATTCCTTGCATTTCTTCCTCTGTTTCTTCTAAATAGACAAAGCTTTTTTTTCTCCCCACACTGCTTTTGAGTCTTCAAAGTCCTGTCTTGCCCAACCTTTACTTTCAACTTATTCTCGTTTTTATTTTATTTTTATTACAACTAAAACAAACTCACAACTACAAATATATAAAAAACCAATAAAAACTAAACAAACACTAAATTCAGAATATATAACGCAAACATGGAGTAATACATCAATATTACTTACATCCTCTACAATATATTGATAACAGCTCAAATTAAAAATTGTTTCTCTTTGCCAGCCTCTTAGTCTTGTCTTTAAAATTTCTTTTTAAAAATCTTCTTACCATTTATTTTAATCCCCAGCAAAATGTTTTAGGGCTAAATCATCTGCCTGTTCATCAAGTCTGTAATTCGTTGCACCAATATTTCTCTTCTCACACAGTAAGTCAATGAGTGGTTCCTAGTTATTCATAAATGACTTTACTGACTTTTCTTTAAGTAAAATCATAAGTTTATCCACTTCCATTAAGTCCAGAATTTTTATCCACCAATCTTCAATTGAAGGTGCCTCTGGAACTTTCGCATGTTGTGCATGCAGTATTCTTACCGCAGTTGTCACATATAAAAATAAGATTTCAAAGTCTTTTGGTACCTGATCCTCAAGTATACCCAGCAAGAAGGCTTCTGGTTTCATGCATAAATTTACCTTAAAAATCCACTGCATCTGCTGGTGTATCTGAGCCCAAAATCCTTTTGCTTTTGTGCAAGTCTACCACATATGATACCTTCTTGTTTCTTCCAGCATTTATTCAACATATTTTTATATATTTTTGCTACTTTAACTGGTGTTATATACTATCTAGACATCATCTTATAAAAATCTGTAAGATTTACATTTAATGTAAATTTCAATCTTTTAACCCACAAACTTTCCCACTGATCCATTAAAATCACTTCCAACTTATTCTTAATCCTCTTTTTGAATTTTTCCAGTACCTCTTGAAGGAATACTATGGTAAGTTCTGTCAATGGTGTTTTCATCTGAAAGTCATCTCTTTGTTTCTATGCTGCTATTGCATTAATTTTTCATAAGGTTTGCATGTGCAGTATTGTTTAATTCCACTAGATGTCAGAGTTCTTGTCAGAGTTCCACCCAAATCTTGGCGTTCATTCTTGCAGGGATACAACTCTTTGCTCTCACCCCCGGAAGCAATCTTTCAGACTGTTCCCAGGCACTTCACATTCCAGGCACCCACAGGAATAGTAAACAAATGATAAACAAACAACTATGGCACTGCTTCTGTGTTTAAAGAATCAATAGCAGAAACTTCATAAACATTCTCTTGGCAATCCTCAATTCACCATACATGTTACGTTCCTCTCTCTCTCTCTCTTCACTGCATAGGGTCCATTCCATTCAGTAAGTGAAAATTCTTCATTCCTTCATTAACTCCTTCTCAGTTTCTCTTTACTAGAAAACATTCTTAAAAGCCAGTTCTGTAAATTATTCAGATCTCAGTCAGCCTTTAGTTCTAAATGCTAAGCTGCACTATTGCAAGAAAAGCAAGTTTGTGGGAGTAGGTTTGGCTTATGTGTTCGTTGGAGGCTTGAGCCGTTCTCGTTCCATCATCCCTCATTCCAACTGTCCCCCCAAACCCAAGACCCTACATCCTGGGAGAGTAGGACAGAAGCGAACTGGGATCTTAAACCCAAAGATCCCATCAGATACCCTTTTCTATCCAGGGTATCTTAACTAAGTCCATCAGATGGGCTCTGCCAACATGCAGAGCAAATAAGCGGAGTGTCAGCCAGCCATGACTCCCAACCAAAAATTCACTGCATTACTCTGTTTCAACAACAATTTTAACAATGGCAACAAAGTGCAGTGATACTGATAGTGATACAGCCAAGATGTTGAGCTGCCCTCACTATCACCCAGCCCATAGTGTTCAAGGTAAGATTCAGGTTCGTATAGTGTATAGCAAAGACAGTCTGCGGAAACCCACCCCCATTTTCTCCATAGGATCCATGATTGTGTAACCAGTTTCCATAACCACTGGGATTCCCAGGAACTTTACCCAAATAGTTAATGAGAATTGACTGTCATGATTGTTTTATGCATTTTTCCACGCTAGAAAGCCAGATGTATGACTTAATTCAAAATTAGTTTTTAGGATAGATTTAATCTGTTTGTGTGCTAATTTTTATTTCAGACCTTTTTATTTATGAAAGCTTTTACTGATGCTGTGGCCTGGCATTTTTATTCAGATGTATTTTAATATTGGGATCCAGGGTGTTTGTTTTAATCTTTAATTGTTTTTAAGCTTTTTTGTATTTTTTAAAAATGAAACTACTGTTTTAGGTTTTTTTTATTGTTAGCCTCCTTGGGGGCCCCTCACAGTTGGGAGAAAGGTGGAATGGAAATATAGCAAATAAAATAAATACATTTCAGTGATAACGTGTCCAGGCCCTGGGGCAGCTGCCGCCTCCCTGTGGGAACTTCAGCCTGCAAGGTGTTGCACAGGGCTCGGAGTTGTGGGGGCAAGTCTCCCAGCCCTCACCTGGTAAAGGCCTCAGCTGGTCAGTTGTGGGGGAAGGGGTTGTGTCACCTGCTTCCTACTCCCCCTGGTGGGGTCTCTGAGTCACAAGCAAGCTAGTCTCTGCACCCCACTGACTTCCATTATCATTCACGAAAACAAGAAGTGCCTTTCTAAGGCCTCTGGAAGGCCTTCTGAGGCAGTGCATAGGCTTGACGGGCTTCAGAAAGCCTCCCAGATGCAGGAGATGGACCCCAGCCATGGATTCAATTATCTGTAGGTTTTGGTATCCATGGGGGTCCAGGAATGGACCCCCTAAGATATCAAAGTACAACCATATTTTAAAATCTGATGAGAGGTGATTCAGAGAATGGAAGGCCTTTTCTATGAGAGCATCCCATATATGGAATTTTCTCCCTCCTGAACTAAGGTTGCTCCCTCTCGGAAAGTGTTTTAGCAGCACCTAAAAAATCTTTTTGTTTTTCTCTCATTGTCGGTGATTCCCCCTTGTTTTGCTGCTGTCTTTTTTGTTTATAAATTTTACTAATTCTCTATCCTTTTTTCTTTTTGTTAATTTTATGTAACTTCTTTCATAATTGATTTAAACTAACTTGGATGCCTCCATTGGAAGGGGTACCAGGATATAAATATTTTAAAATAGTTCTTTGTTTCAATTGTGATATTTTTAATTATTAAGCTTCAGTTTTTCAGGATCCAGTCTTAACCTGGACTTAAGCTGGCACAAGGAACTTGTGAATTCAGGCATATAAAACATTACAAGAAGCTCTCATAGTAACTTCCTGATTTTTTTACTCAGTTGAGTAAATAATACTGAGAATATTGAGGTAACTATTGAGATTAAGTTTCAAATTATTCAAAAGTTGATCATTGATGTAAGCAAAGCAATGAGTTTATCAAGGTCTCATGTAAGAGAGGGTGCAGTGTTAGTAGGAGAAGGCAGAGCAAGCCTATCTTTTTTAGGAGACTAATCACTTAGAAATAAACCAAGGACAAACAAGCAACGAAAAACAAAAACATAACCAAGGACAAAACACATTTACTACCACCACCACTACCCCGCCCCCCCGCAAAAAAGACAGTTGAAATCAGAACACATTAAAAATAAATAGGAGTTGATGCAGATGTGCCTCTGATCACAACACTATCTTCACCAGAAGATATTATGAATGCAGAATTATGGACATAACTTCGCACCATCAGAAATGGTGATATATATGTGCTTCACTTAGCGACATTCTGACTTGCAATGGTCCGTTGTTGGTTTACTCTTACTTACTAACATGTTATTTTGTGTTGGTGGTGGGGGCCCTAGAGGCCACTTCCATGGTTGCACCAGCTCTAACAGTGTGGACCTCAGAATGGCCTGCAGAATCATCTGAAAGCGACTTCCAATTTTCGGAGGCAAATCGGAAATGTCTTTCCAAAATCCAGAAGTAGCTTTCAGAAGCTTTTGCATGACCTTTTAAGGCCCGCAGAGGCCACTAGAGCCTGGATGAGAGCTGGAGCGACCCTGGCAAAGACCTCTGGGGCCTCCACTATCGACACAAGGATAAGGATCTGCTTAACAACTGCTTCATCTCTGGTCTACCCCTGGCAGGAGTGGTGTCTGGGGAGAGTGGGGAGGCCTGGGGGCCTCCCAGCAGGGCTCCCCAAGCCATGGAACACATTTGCAGCTCTTGCTACCACTTCTGTTTTGCGATCATGTAACCAGAAGTGGGTCACAATCACATTGTAAATGCATTCCGCGGCTTGGGGAGCCCTGAAGGGGGACCCAGGGCTCCCTACTCACCCCACACTCCACCACTGACAGGGTAAGTCAGAAACGAGCCCCTCTGGCCAAGGCAGCAGCAGCAATCCTGGTGAAACAACCACTTTGGGAACAACTGCTCTCAAGCCTGTGGTGTGAAACCTTCTTCACATGAACCCAGTTTCCTTCTGAGACCATTTGAAGTTGCCTACTCCACTCAGCCCAATTATTCCCAACCTTTAGGAGCCTGCAGACCACTGAGGCAATAATTGGAATAATTGTTGATGACTTGCAACCTCCCCCCTCCTTACAATTACATTTGGTAATCCATGGGGGAGTGCTCAGCAAGATGGTGGAGGTCTGCTGCTGGAGGTCTGTTCACCATCCTCTCTGGCGTTCCATGGGGAAGCATCTCCTGAGCAAGCTCTCCCCTTGGAGTACCAGAGAAAGTGGGTAATGGACCACGCAGAGCCACAGCCGACACTTTGATGTTAGCTGCATCTGAGGCAGTCAGACCTTTTCTGGTGGTCTGTGGGGGGTGCTCACTTGGCAAGATGCTGGAAGTGATAGATGGCAATCATCTTTTCTTTCTTCCTGAGACAGTTCTGCATACATCTACCATAGCTAACTGCTGTACGCAGTTGAGGTACTCCATCCTAAATGAAGTCATTCAATGTCCAGAATTTTAGCAAAGCTCTTGGAAACTTACTGAGACAGTGTGTTTTGCTGTCTGTCTGTCTGTCTGTCTAAAGAATTTATACCCTGCCTTTCGCATTCTGAAGCAAATGCCCAGGTTACAGAACTACATAATAACATTACAATGTAAAACAACAATACGTAAAGACATAAAAAAAGCATTAAAACATTAATTTTAACATTAAAACACAAATACATTTAAAACAGGGCATGACCCAACACATCTTGTCAGGCCATTGGGGGGAAAACACATTGTCTAGGGCAGCAGTCAATCTACTGTACTATTCCAGAGGTACAGAGGGCAGACATCCATCATTCATCCAAATGCCAGACAAAATAGGTATGTGTTGAGCTCTCTGAAAAGTCATGATGGAGGAGGTAGTTCTTAACTCCTCTGGAATTCCATATTTGTGGGGCCACTACAGAAAGGCCTGTACAGAAAGGCACTTGAGAGCCCCTTCAGATAACCTAAGAGGGCAGACTGGAATGTATGGGAGAAGGCAGGCTTTTAGGTAGCTTGGATCCAAGTCGTGAAGGGCTTTAAAGGTCAATACCCTCAACCTGAATTGAGACCAGAAGCAAATAGGCAGCCAGTATAGCTGCTGAAGCAGTCGTCCAGCTGAGTCGACCTGTCTAGCCCCTGTAACCACCCAGGCCTCTGCATTTTGCACTAATTGCTGCTTCCAAACAGGGTAGCCCCACATACAGCAAGTTCCAGTAGTCACTAATGCATGGACTACCATGGCCAGGTTTAAACCATTCAGGTATGGTCGTAGTTGAATGCAGTTGAATTATCAGCTTGAATGCTTAGAACCACAAGAAAGGTTCCACACATGGAATGGGTCTTTTCTTGAGTTTGTCTCCAAATGTCTCATGAGGGTAAAGGGAGAACTCTTCAGATGCAGTGGAGGGATCTGCAAGTGTGGGGGCAGGGAGGGAGAAATTAAGAGAGATTACAGGGAACCTTCCCCTGATACAGATGCATATTCTCATATTACAGCATGTTCTGATCCAAGCCTTTGTCTTGAATTGTGTTTGTTGTATCAATTAAATTGCTGCCCTGTAGTGATATCTGTTGATGAGTGGGATAGCTTTAAAATGAACAGCCATTGGAGGAATTGAGTTTTATGTACTATTTGAATCAACATTTTCTTGTAAAATCAAGGCTACAGAAAGAGTGCAAATTATTCCAGAGCTTGGTCTTCTCTTGAGGCAGAGATCAATCTTCAATGATATTTGTTTTTCTAAGCTAGAGAATTTGCTAAGACCAGCAAAGTCCTGCCATATCTATCTATATGTGTGTGTGTGTATTTCAAACCAGGGTTTTCTCTTCCTAGCATTGGTTGGACCATTCGAAACCCATTAAGAAGCAAATAAAAAGTAAGTATGCTAAACTTAAATCTTGATTCTTTGCTAAAACCTCATAGTTTTCAACTATGGGTTCAAATTGCTCATCAGCTATCTTCTACACATTTAAAATTAAAATATGTGTGTCTGGGTGTGTAATGGAACCATAAGCATTTTAATTTTTCTCCTGATGCAATATAATTCAGTACTTTACAGACCTTGATCTGATTAGGTAAGAATGCAACAAATTTGCTTTGGGTTTCAGCAGCCAAATGTCTTATGATTTAACACCAGCCCTCTCCCCAGAATTTCATGTGCTACTCTCACTGGTGTTTACTTTTACAAATGAACAGCCTCTGTGGTGCAAGAGAAACTTGGCAAAAGGCAATACTGTAGCAAAAAGATCTGAAAGCTTTGAGCAAAGAAAATGTTGTTAGTTCAAGAATTTTTTATAGGTAAGATTTGACACCAAGGCAGTCTTGTATGCATTTACCTGGGAGTAAATTCCATTGAACTCAGTGGGCTTACTTCTGAGTAGATGTGCTGTAAAGCAAGGGTATGCTCCTTCCCTTCCTGACATGAGAGAGATGCCTGCCCTAGAGGATATACAGTGAGGGGAAAAACTTAGATCCCCTTCTGATTTTGTACGTTTGCCCACGGACAAAGAAATGATCAGTCCATAATTGTAATGGTAGGTTTTTTGTAACAGTGAGAGAAAGAATAACAACAAAACAATCCAGAAAAACACATTTCAAGAAAGTTATGAATTTATGTGCATTTCAATGAGTGAAGTAAGTATTCAATCCCTTATCAATCAGCAAGACTTCTGGCTCCCAGGTATCTTTTACTGTATACAGGTAACGAACTGAGATTAGGAGCACCCTCTTAAAGGGAGTGCTCCTAATCTCATCTTGTTATCTGTATAAAAGACACCTGTCCACAGAAGCAATCAATCAATCATATACCAAACTCTCCACCATGGCCAAGACCAAAGATCTTGTCCAAAGGACAAGATTGTAGACCTACACAAGGCTAGAATGGCCTATAGGACTATCGCCAAGCAGCTTGGTGAGAAGATGACAACAGTTGGTGCGATTATTCGCAAATGGAAGAAACACAAAATAACTGTCAATCCCCCTCAGTCTGGGGCCCCATGCAGGATCTCACCTCATGGAGTTTCAATGATTATGAGAACGGTAAGGAAGCAGCCCAGAACTACACAGGAAGATCTTGTCAATGATCTCAAGGCAGCTGGGAACATAGTCCCCAAGAAAACAATTGGTAACACACTATGCCGTGAAGGACAAATCCTGCAGCGCCGACAAGGTCCCCCTGCTCAAGAAAGCACATGTACAGGCCCATCTGAAGTTCATCAATGAACATCTGAATGATTCAGAGGAGAACAGGATGAAAGTGTTGTGGTCAGATGAGACCAAAATCAAGCTCTTTGGCATCAACTCAACTTGCTGAGTTTGGAGGAGGAGGAGGAATGCTGCCTATGACCCCCAGAACACCATCCCAACCATAAAACATGGAGGTGGAAACATTATGCTTTGGGGGTGTTTTTCTGCTAAGGGGACAGGACAACTTCACCACATCAAAGGGACGATGGATGGGACCATGTACCGTCAAATCTTGGGTGAGAACCTCCTTCCCTCAGCCAGGGCATTGAAAATGGGGTCATGGAGGGTATTCCAGCATGACAATGACCTAAAACACACAGCCAAGGCAACAAAGGAGTGGCTCAAAAGAAGCACATTAAGGTCCTGGAGTGGCCTAGCCAGTCTCCAGGCCTGAATCCCATAGAAAATCTGTGGAGGGAGCTGAAGGTTTGAACTGCCAAACGTCAGCCTTGGAACCTTAATGATTTGGAGAGGATCTGCAAAGAGGAGTGGGCCAAAATCCCTCCTGAGATGTGCACAAACCTGATGGCCAACTACAAGAAACGTCTGACCTCTGTGATTGCCAACAAGGGTTTTGCCACCAAGTACTAAGTCATCTTTTGCGAAGGGGTCAAATACTTATTTCACTCGTTGAAATGCACATCAGTTTACAACTTTTTTGAAATGCATTTTTCTGGATTGTTTTGTTCTGTCTCTCACAATAAACCTACTACAATTATGGACTGATCATTTCTTTGTCAGTGGGCAAACGTACAAAATCAGCAGGGGATCAAATGTACTGTAGGCGCAGGGTGCATGGATGCTCCATGTGATACCTGCCCCCACCAGAGTGTGAGAGAGACATTCTCTCCAAAATGTTATCCACCTTCTCTGTCTGGCAGTGACTCCTCCTGCATTTCACTGTAGCCTAGAATCTCATAGGCCCACCACTGTGTTTTAAATTTACAAAGAGCAACTCTTTGCTGTTTCCTTAACAGCAAAGAATTAATTAGTGTGTTAAGTGATCCTGTTCGTAAACTTCTGCTTTAAGAACATATAATAAGCCTACCCTGTGACATACTCTGAAGACATTTTGAATTGTGCTACTTGCTTAAGACTCCACTTTGTCCTCCACTCTTCCTTTCCAATTTTCTGTCTTGAATGTTGTCCTCTCCTTAAACATTATTGTGCCTTTTTCTCAAGCCTTCTTGTCCACTCTATATACTCTTTCCCCAGTCCTGGGTTGCGGAAATTAAGGCAAATGAATATAGAAAGTCAAGGTGGAGTGGGAGGGAGAGAGTTTGGTCACCTCTGCCATTTGCACTTTTGATGCTAAAATCAACTTCAACTCCAACCCAGCTTTAGACAGGGCACATGCATGATTAGCAATATGGCTGCCACAGTCGCTATCTAGTTTTCTCCTCAGGCTTTTGTTTCTCATTCCAGAGGCTTTTGTCTTTTCCTAATGCACACATCTCTTTCTTGTTCTGTCTTTCTGTGACCAGTGTTCACTAGTGTTCAGTCTTTGTGACATCAGCCTTGTTTAAGCCAGACATTCCAGGGCCCTCACAAGGTTTCTTTGTGCATTTATAAAACAAGATTTTTTGAAAACGTTTTTTCTACTTTTGACATTTTAATACATTTCTTCATCTAGTTGGGCCACCATATATGTTGTATTTTCGAATCAAATACTATTCTTCGGAACCAAACAACCTCCATGAGGAATTCACAAGGTAGGAAGTAACTTCAATTTGCATCTCTAACATCTGATATGGGAATATATTTTGGATTATGCTTTTCTATAGTTGCTCAACAGAGTTCCATGCAGTAGTAATACTACTATTTTTCTGTAGCATTTTCTGAGCATGCCAAATGCTTTAGTTGGTGGTTAGTAGATGGAGTAACTTTTGCATTTTTATAAATTGGAGCATCTTTAACCATGGTTAAGAGAGCAAAAGTGAATTATGGGAATACTTGTGTGCACTTTTTACCTCCTTTCCAGAGTAAATTTCGTAGTCCTCACCTTGTTGGCTCAGATGTTGAGCTTATGAAACTGCCTTCTACTGTTAAGACTACTGATCAACTATGCCCAAAGGTCTTAAACTAATCTAAGATGCCAATGTATCACATGGCCCCTACCTTTGTGTCCAGCAGGCAGGTGGGAATGGCCACAGTTTTGTTTTTTTTTAAACCCAGTGGAGGCCAATCAGTGTGTGTTATTACTGTGACCTGAAGTTAGGTGGGCCACGAAAGTTGGGAGCAGCCATCTTAAAAGCTGCAGACCTTACTCTTGCTATATTCCTTCTGTGAACGTTAACAGTTTGAATTTTCAAGTGAGATCTTCAAAAAAAAATAATGTTCAGTGCTTTTATATAATACTAGCGTTTTGGTACCTGGCGTTGCTCGGGTAGTTATGTATCCCAAGATTCTATTACACACCAAATTACCAATCAGCTCAGCCAACCATTCCAGCGGGGCATGGTGGATGTTTTGTTTCACACCCTTTCTCGCCCCCCACGTTGAAGGGGGCCCGAACCCAGACTCCAATGGCGTGGGGAACGTCACCCAGATCCCAACATCCTTCTCCCAGATCCCAACATCCCAGATCTTTTCCGCAGGACTTCTGTTCAGCAGCTGTTCAACACTTTAAAGACTTCAGGTGCTGCAAAGGTTATACTCTGCATGTCATAATCAGAGTGACATCAGCAATGACATCATAATAGATTGCCTCAGGACCCCCACAGCGTTTGTCGCCAGGCCGCAAGGTGTCTGCGTGCCAAGGTGTCGATCGGTCCAGGCGTTGCAGAGCCTGTGCGGAACACACACACACACACACACACACACACACACACACCCTTTTTTTATATAGATTTTGTCCCAATCTTGCTTTCTGTCATGTTTGGGCAATTGCTGCAGTCCAAGAATGACAGTGTGCATTCCAGGAGTGTCATTTGTTTGTGCCACAATGACAGCACTTCTTTATTGTTGATGTCGCTTCCAGCTATGACATCACTTCCAGGTTATTGGCATGCTTCCAGTGGGTCCTGATACAAATGCCATTCTAAAAAGTGGGTCCCAATCCAAAAAAATACTGCCCTATGTTAAAAGACAGAAAGAAAGAAAAAAGGGGAAAACTAGAGATGATGCAAAGCAGTACCAGGGCAGGGGAGAGCTGTCAAATGGGTAAGAGGCTGTGGCGGATCCACTGACTATTGTGGGGGCTTGACCAAAGCCAGTCTGTAAGATTTTCCTTATACCCTGGTTACTGGGTTGGTTACTTACATAGCCCTAGTTACTGTTCAGATTGTGCAGGTCAAAGCCTCAGAACAAGGTGGCAATAGATTTCTGGGAGGGGGGGCAAGCAGGACAAATGCCCTGGGCACCAAGCTGGGGGCAGAAAAATTTCTGCCAGTCCCCCTCTTGGTGCCCTAGGATTGCCCCCTCCTGCTACGTTGCACTTATTTCAGCCTCGGAGTGGTGGGTAAAGGCTTTTCCCCACTGCTTCAAGGTTCAGCCCTTTTTCTTTGCCTGCCCCCTCCTCTGCTGCTTTAAAAAAATCCCATTGTGATGGTGGCAATCACAGCCACCATCAGAGCTTCCCCATGCCACTCCAGGGGGCGGGGCTGCCATCCTCCACTTTTTTTAAAGTGGAGAAGGAGGAGAGGTGGGCAGGCAAAACTGCAACAGTGGCTGCGACTGCAGCTGCCATCAGAGTTTTTTTTCCCTCCATCCACCTTCTGCTTTCAAAACAGCGAAGAAGGATAGCAACCACTGGAGAGGGGTGGGGAAGTTCCAATGATGGCTGCAATTGTACCCCGTATCAGAGGTTTTTCTACCCCCTCCTTTTAAAGCGGCAGACACTCAGAGCGCATTGCTCTGAGTGTCCACCCCTTTTCAAAGCAGCAGGAGCCGCTTTGGAAAGTTTCTTAAAGAGGTGACCCACCGGCAGTAATTGCAGTGACATAATTACATCACTGCAATTCCTGGGGAGCGGCAGCATTGTAGGTCCTGGCTCCCAAGTTGGGAGTGGAAGCGCTGCCGTGACCCACCTGAGGATAGGTCACAGCTCACCTTTGGGTCCTAGTGACCTGTTGAAGAACTATGATCTCTAGACAATTTGTTTAGTCAGACTCTAAGCAGTTTTCCAAAGCCTCAGGCAGAGGTTTTTCTAGAAGAAATATTACTTAGTGTGCTCATAGAGATGTGTAACTTTGCATTTGTTCCATGTGCCTGGATAGAGTGCAGTGGCTCATGGCACAACTCAGTAGATTGCCATGAAATAAGGAGGATAAAGGCGAGACGTAGGTGCAATGAGAGATAATTTCATTGTGGGGATAAATATAACCCAGGGTTCCCAAACTGTGCATCATGATGCCCTGCTTGCACGAACACTGCATGAGACAGTGATAAAAGGCTTGGCCAGCCAAGCTCCTGCGTGCAGTTTGGGCAGGCTGTGAAGAACCCTGCCTGTCTTAAGCCTTTTACTGGCCTTTACAGCATCCTGTATGGTCTCCAAACCGGGAAAATGTCATTGTCAGTCACTTCCTGGAGCCTCATGCTGCATTTGCAGTGCATGGAAGCATTACCAAAGATTGGGAAGCTCTGCCCTAAACAATAGTGTGTGCTAGGTAGGTTAAGAGAAAAGAAGGAATCCTTACACTGAGAAGGGGATGCGTTACACAAAATTAGGAGGGGAAATGGGGTGTTAGCAGGAAGATTCCCTGGGGGACCAAGGAATAGAAACCATTGGTGCTGTAGTGGAAAGGAAGAAGGGGAGAGGTGGAGAATCATGAGGGAAAGGGGAAAGAAGCTAAGTTTCCAGTTGTAAGACTGTGGCTTTCTGTATTCTGAAACCAGGCCTACAGGCAAAGAGTGAGCACCTAGGTGGGCTCTTCATTCTCTTGCAGTAGGGGCAGCTTATCTCTCCTGCTGACTTCTGAGATGGGGGGGGTTGGTGCATGGTGGCAAACTTGACTCTCATTTAGACAAAAGCTGTCAAGATGTCCTGCTGCTTGGGGATCTTGTTGGCTTGGTTCAAGGGGAACTGTACATTGGAGGTCTGGGGTTAATCTCTGGGCTGGTGGAGATTTTACTCTTTACAGTAAAAGATAGACATTCTAGACTCGCTCTTACACAACAAAAGAAGGAAAGGATAGACTAACAGCCCAATCCTATACAACTTTCTAGCACCAATGCAGTCTTTCTCCTGTGGAGGCTACCCTTTGAAGAAGAAGGAACAGGAACATGAAGCCTCCAGCACCTCCTTCATAACTAGGGCTTCCCTTGCCATAGTACCCAGGACAGATGCCTCTCAGGCTCTGCCCTAGTTATGTCTGAGATAATAGTCCCACTGGGTTTCAAGGAGGGAAGGGTCATCATCACACTTAATAACACAGGTGTGCCCCAGCATCCACTAATTCGATATCCACAATTTTAGTTATCCACGGATATAATGATCCTGCCTGTTCCAGTTGGCATATTTCTGGCTACAGATTACAGATTGAGAAAAGAAATACACATGGAAACAACATTCATAAATACTGTACATGAATTATGTTGTAGATCAGTGTTGTTCAAACTCTGAGTTGGCATCAATTTGCTGGGTCATGCCCTGAAGTCAGGTGGGTCGCGGAAAGCTGGGAGCAGCCATCCTGGAAACTGCAGACTTTACTTTTGCTATATTCCTTTTGTGAATGTTAACAGTTTGAATTTTCAAGTGAGTTTTTTAAATTGTTTTTAGTTCAGTATTTTTACATAGTATTTTGTCCTGATTTTGCTTTCTGTCAAAGATGTTTCCTGTTGTGCATTTGCTTCAGTCCAAGAATGCCAGTTTGCATTATAGGAGTGTCATTTGATTATGTCACACTAGCAGCCCTTTCTGCTTGATGATGGCACTTCCGATTATGACATCACTTCCAGGTTAATGGCATCAGTTCCGGTGGGTCCCAAAACGAGTTCCATTCTAAAAAGTGGGTCCCAGTCTAAAAGGTTTGAGGACGCTGATGTAGATTAAAAAATTAAGTTCAGCTTGAAAATTCTATTTTCTCTTGATTATACGTATGTGTTATCTCTTATATCTTACAATTCCGTCATCATCCCAAAAAAATTTTGGGGGGTGTAGTATGAACTAGTATGAACTAGTACACAAGTATGAACTAATTCTGAGATTTTTCAAAATTTTAAAAATGTCAGTTTTTGAGAACATTGATTTCATATGGAACAATGTACAGCTAGTTAAACTATCACTAGTATTCCATTTTTTGATAAAATTTTGAAAATTTAGTTAGCTATAAAATTTCATATAATAAACATAAAATTGGTATTTTTGCATTATAGCAAAGGACAAATAAGTACCCCAAATTTCATAAAAATCTAAGGAGGTCAGTCAGAAACGGTGTGATGATTTGACCCCCAAAAGGAGCCATGATTGCTTTCCTAAGAGAATGCTTCTTGGAAGATGGTTCAGCAGATGCTGAGCAGTGGTTTGTTGTAACACTCAGGAAATGGAAGAAAATAAGAATGGTAGAAAGAGAAGATTATCTGTTTTTGAGTGCCAACTGGTACAACAGCTCTTGCATCAAGGTGGGGATTTGGCTTGTCACAACACCAGTAGGTCACACACAAGGCACTCTGAATAGGCAGATTCCTAGTACAATAACATGGAAGCTACTGTTGGGTGAGCTGGGACCACACTAATATAAGATGGTCGCTTCTGACAAGGATTTATACCATATCTGAGAGTACAATCATAACCTAGAGTTAGGCCAACAAAATTTGGCTCACACAAGGGCCGCCGTAAAGTGCATTTGGACCACTTTTGGAGTCAAGGAGGATGGTGCACGTCTGTATGTTAGCCTCTCTGACTCCAAGAGTGGTCCAAACATACTTTACGGTGTTCCTTGTGCTGGCCTAACTCCAGGTTAGGATTGCGCTCTCAGAGGTGTACCAGGGCTTGAATTGCACCCCAGGCATACCATGTCACATTGTGACATCATGACTTTGGTGCTTGCAGATGGTGCTTGCGCAAATTGCCTGAGGGCCGGCCAAGGCGGGAAGGCAGGGAGACACACGCAGGGGCTCCTGCAGCTGACGCCCAAGCAAAATCGCCCGAGTGGCAGCCACAACAGCCTGGCCAGACAGGAAGCCAGGGCGGCGTGCAGACCCTCTCAGCCATGGCTGGTACAGTTTCACCCGGGTTATTGTTGGGAGTTCTCAAGTGGCATGTGCTCCTGTTGCTTCAGGAGCGCCTGCTGCCTGGGTGTTCCCAGCTGCACCCCAGGCAAAATCGCCTCAGCCACAGCTAAGAGGGCGCATGTGCTCTAATTTGGCCCGCATGTACATTCTCTCAGCAGCCAGCCAGGAATCATTGCCTGACTGACTGCTGAAGGCGCACTCACTCCAGTAGTTTCTTGACTGGGGAAGCTATTGGGGTATGTGCACTGGCACCCACCTTCCCTTTGGGCCCAGGGGTCTTGCCTTGCATTGCCATAGGGAAAGTACGCCTCTGCAATGACTTCCAGGCCTACAGAATGTTGAAGGCAGTTGAGTCTCTTGGAATGTTGAGATTGTCACCGGCAGCAGGAAGAAGAATGTAGGGAGGTGGGAATTGTCCGCTTGTGCCATCAACATTTGATAATAACCTAAGGCGGGGATACAATTCATGAGATTAAAAAAAAAACTCTACCTCATTTTACCATGCAGAAATGGTTCTTGAGGAAAGGATTTTTTTCTTTCTGGAATTCTCCCTTCCCTCTTCTGTACAGAATGAAACGTTTTGTTTCTGGAATGGCAGACAGTGAAGCATTGTACTGTACTGAAGTTCAGCAGTTAGGATTTGGATTGGGCCTAGTCCTAGCTTTTGAGGGACTCTCAGCTCAGCTGGAAATGGCTGGGGCTCCAGTAGTGCTCTAAAGCAATCCTCTTATTTTTGGAAATTCTTGAGGACTGCAACTGGAGCCATCTAAAAAGATGCTCAAAATAAATTCATTATTTCTCAGAGTGTTTGAGGAAAATGTGACTAATGTTTTTGCTTATATATTTGCTAGGTACCTGTTTGTATTACAACTAAGGCAAGACATTCTTTCAGGAAAGTAAGTTTGTCTCTATTATTGTTAATGCTTGAGTCACAATTTTCCGCTAGAAATGAAATATATCAGTTGAAAACATCAAAAAGAAGAAAATTCAAAACTCTGAACATTGCTGCGTTAAAGCACATTTCAGTAATCAGAAAATGTTGAGATAATGTTTTCATTGTCTATGATATATTAAAATTCACGTATTTTTTATTACCCTCCTATATTTCAATATCACTGAATTAAAATGATAGCAAGATCTGAATCAGTCTGGACAGTAAATGTGATCCAAAATAGTGTTTACAACGTATCCACTCTAATACCATCTTGTTACTGAAAAGTTGCCTTGCTGAAAGCTAGGAGAAGCTTCCAGGATTTCTTAATATATTTTGCTGCTGCTGTTTAGAATATTTACTGCTTTTCTACAGAAAAAAGTTCTCGATGTAGTTTCCATAACAAAAGAAATAGTTTATAAAGTTACATTGTATTGACTGAGAGTTCCCAAGAAAAGGCTTCTCCATGAAGGGGAAGCATTTTGTTGTGTACTGTGAGCTGTAGTGCAGAACACCCTTTGAGAAGCTTCTTTCTCTCTTGAAAAAATCAATTTAGCTTTCCCTCTTTATATATGTATCTAATCCATTTCTGAAAGCAGCCCTTAATAGTGAAAATCTGGCTGAGTACAATTATTATATTAATGGGGAAAACTATGTCGTTCTGTTCATCCCAAAATCACCCTATATGCCTAATAGCATAAGGAGAAAGTTGTGACATGCAATGAAATACATAAACATTATATCGTATCAGTATTAAAGTTGATGATGAAAAAAGTAATGAGGTTTAGCACCTCAAGTTTTAGTTGCAAACTATGAGCAACTCTCTTACGTTTCACGTTTCCACTTTTTTTCATCATCTTTATGTAATGCACATGTATTGGTGGGGAAGCACTACCCATCAGGCAGTGCATCTCACATGAAGGACAGCACACTCCTTCCTCAGCCATTCTCGGTCCTCCAAGAGTCTTGAAGAGCACTTCCCCTAAACCCCGCAAAAGCACACCTGAGCAAGGGGGTTCTTTTGGACCTCTGTCCTACTGAGGGAGAAATCCCAAAATTTGATCCAATTTCCTGGAACTCAATCCTATGCAAATGAAGCAAATTCATCCCCTTCCAGAGCTGTAGTGGATGGAGAGATGGGGGCTATGGAGCCTGATAGGCTTGCTGGCAGGCTCCCATACATTTTGAAATGACAAATCTCCATGGTTTCATCATGCCAGCGTAGGGCTTATGGGTTTGGGGAATCTTAAAAATAGTTTACTGTGAATTTGCTGTGTATTTTCCTATAAGCCCAATTAGTGAGGGAAGGAATGTAATAACCCAGGTGTATTTGCCAGGTGATAATATCTGTTGATCTGATAAGTGCAAAATGGGGAAAAGGCAAGGGCTCATTCCTGCGGTCATTCAGGCCTAGTTTTCACTGAGGTGGTAAATTTGTCCTGCACCACTTCATATTGCAAGTGTGGGCTCCCAGGCTTGATTTTTCTCCGTTCAGAACACTTCTTTGCACATAGAAATGCATTTTTCGATGTCAAGGAGAAGACTAGGCTAGAATCCTTTTTCCAAACATGCTAGTTTTCTATGTGCAGGAAATACTTTTGTATGGAAAAACCATTCATGTGAACCCCAACCTGCAGCCTACATCTACTACTTCAGTGAAAACCAAACCTCACAGCAGCACAGAGATAAGTGGGGTCATCTCACATGCTGGTAACAGCAGCAGAGGTCAGCCAAAATGTGTGACCCTTGACATTTACCAGTGGTTCCTAAACTTTTGATCACCACAAGCCATCTCATACTCTGCAGTGGGTCATGATGTAATGCTCACATCTGTCCCCAAAAAGCCTTACATGGAGTCCCCCAAAGTTGCTGAACAGCAGTGTTCAGGAGTTGCTGACTGTGGGTCCAAACTGTGGGGTGTGACCTAATGCTCAAATCTCCTTCCAAAAGCATGAAACTGTATGGGAGCCTCCCTGATGAATGGAGATTGTGCAAGAGTAGTGCTTGGCAGAGAACACCCACAGTGTTCAGTTTATTCATTAGGGCAGTGTTTCTCATGACTTGATGTCAGGTGGGCTATGGAAAGCCAGGAGTAGCCATCTGGAAGCTGCAGAACTTATCCTTGGTGTATTCCTTTTGTGAGTGTTAACAGTTTGAATTTTCAAGTGAGCTTAAAAAACAACAACATTTGTTTTAAGTTCAGTGCATTTACATAATATTTTGCCCCAATTTTGCTTTTTTCATTCCAAGAGTGCCATTTTATTATGTCACAATGATGGCACTTCCTTGATTATGTCACTTCTGGCTATGACATCATTTCCAGATTATTGACATCACTTCCTGTGGGTCCTGACACTAGTGCCATTCTAAAAAGTGGGGCCTGGTCAAAGTTTGAGAACTACTGCATTAGTGGCTAAGGGTTTGGATTGTGCTTCTGATGATTTGTAAGATAACGTGAATGCCAACTATGGGAGAAAAACAACATGCAATTATTTTAATGACTAAAATATGATTTTTTTTAATGGAGGCTGACTGGTGCTGCTTATGCAGGATGATTTATATCAAATATTAATATATCACATATTTTTCTTTAAAGACTAAAATGCCCTTATGAAACTGCTGTGGAACTCTCAGCTCTGTGCCTCCAAGGTAAGTCTAACCCCAGCATAATCTATTCAAACAGTTGGCTACTCTTTTACTTACAGCTACTTAAGGGCCAAGTTTCAGAGATAATATGATTTTTGGCAAAACTGCGGAATCAACACACATCCTGCCTGTGAACAAAATAGGTTTATCCACATGACCCTGAGCTTTGGGATCTAGCTTGTGAACAAACATACTTTGCAACAGATGCTAGAACTGGCCTTAAATAAATGAATCACAAAGCCTATTATGTTTTTCTTTTATTTATTTTAGTGTGTTCTGAGAGGATGGTTAAAACTTTCTGACTCCTTCTGAAGTTGTGGTAGCCTGAAAACTACGCATTCATTGAATGTTTGTAGAGCACTAATGAGAGCAGAAATTTGAATAATAGAGACATGGTTTTTTACTTGGAATTGGTGGAGTTCAGTCCAGTCCAAACTACTAGCAGTGTTTCCCTAATATGGTTGTCTCAAAGACATAATAAACACAGTGATGGAGGTAGGTCATTTGATAGCCAAGGTTGACACACAAGATTTGACACACTCTCATACAACAAAATCATTTATTATTTATATTTTTCACATTTTATACCATCCTTCCTCCAAAGAAGTCAGGGGTATTATGCATGGTTCCTCTCTTTCTTTTGCCCTCACAAAAAACTTGTAAGATAGGCGGGGGCTGAGAGATAGTAATAATCATAGCACAAAATGAATAACAATAATGGCCATAAAATAAATGCAATGAAAATTTCCCCACAACCAATGAATGAACATTAGTGACTTCTCCTACACATAGTACTCGGTGAGGAGGTTCAATGTAGCCATCATGGTTAATAACCACTAATAATCCACCACGAATATTTAGAATCCACTTTAAAAGTCATCTAAGCCAGTGACCAACAACACCCTAACTTCCCACCAGTGAAATCACTATGGTTGATGTCACCCAGTGAGGTGTCACTCACCCCTCATTAACTTGATTTATTTAACTATAAAACAGTTCAGGTTACCCAGCAAATCAGCAACCACCTTAAAAAAAAACAGGCCAACTTGATGACACTCACACAACTTAATAGGAGTTCATATTAGCTCTGATACATGGAAAAGGCAGGTGACATAATAGCTTATTGGTTCCGTTGTGTCATAATAACTTCGTTAGCTCTCATTGGTCAGTTTTGTTATCTACTTTTTGTTACATAAGGCAGTTGTGTTTTTTCTTTTTATTTGGCTATAACTTTTGATAGAATACAGAGCAATGGTTTTTTTCATTACATTCTGCCTTAAACTACACATTCAATGATACATAACCTTGATATTATTATTCCTAAAAACCAGGATTTTCACAATTTTGGTCACTAATGGTGTCACACACACACTGGGGGGGCATCTTATTGACCCTTTGTTGGTTCCATGCTGTGTCATAATATCATCTCATTGACTGCCTGTCTCATTGACTGTGTGTCTCATTGGTCCATTTTGAGTTAAGGAAATCTACTTTTTGTTGCATAAGACTTAGGACAGTTGTATTTTAATTTTTGCGTGTTTTTTTTTACTATACTGTTTGATACAATTAAGATATTACACTCTGGTTTGTTTCATTTAATTCCTCATCGAATGATATATAACATAATAATAATAATAATAATAATAATAATAATAATAATAATAATAATAATAATAATA
>JAJKFI010000080.1:4077089-4120828 GCA_029204185.1 Lerista edwardsae
TAGATAGATAGATAGATAGATAGATAGATAGATAGATAGATAGATAGATTGATTGATTGATTGATTGATTGATTGATTGATTGATTTAAGGTTACAATTAAAATTACAGAGTCTCTGTACTCTAGAACCCAAATAGTAAAATTACAAGCTGGGAGGCTCTCACCCACAGAACTCCTCTCTATAGTAAAACCCTCTGTTTATAAACTGACTGAGCGGAACTCAAAAGGGAAAAAAACAAAAGACACCTTACAGAGTTTTACTTCTTACTACCTGACCGATAGCAACCAGCTATCACTGCCTCCCTCATCCCCTATAGTCACAGTGAAGGTTGAGACTAACCTACTCTGAGAGCAGCAAAAAGGTTCTATTCTCTGAGAACTTTACCCCAAAGAAGCCAATCACCCTCATCTGAACCTTCTACACACAAGTAGTTGTCTTCACTCCCACTTCTGATACAAAAACAAGGGCCACATGAAACAACAGTTTCATGTCATAGACGTTTGTATCCTGGCAAGAAGGGGGATGTGTGTGTGTGTGAGTGAGAGAGAGAGAGACTCATGCTGATTCACTTTTTTTTGATTTCTTAAAGAGGCAAGGCAAAATAGCTCCTTTGTGGGGCAAACAAGTTACTTGCTGTTGATTGAGCTGTGTAGTGGTCTCTCTTGTTTAACCCAGAGTTAGAGGAGGCTACTGCTGTTAGGCTGATTAATCATTAGGCCCTTTCTCCTTTGCTGCTTTTTGACTCTCCTCTAAGAAGTGCTGTGAGACAACCCCCCATTGGAGACTGCTGGGCAGTATAAGAATCTTTTTTCAAATATGCTACCCAAAGGAGCTTTGTCTCTTGCAACTGGGATGGGGCACAGCAAATGAAATGATCTCCCCTCCCCCATGTTTTGCTGTTTCTTTTGCCATGAACTGGACCAACAAGGATGACATCAGCGCTCTCCAGCAGGTAGTCACTCCAAGCCCGCTAAAACTCCAGCATCCCAACTCCAGCAAATGCACTTGTGGCTTTGTTGCTGCTTGACGTAAGTGTGGAAAATCTACTTTAGGGCTTGTTTTGGGAATACGCATACGCATAAGAAAGAATGCCCCTGAGCATGTAAAAAGTGCCTGTGTTTAAAGTGTACCATAATGGGGAGCTGTGGCCAAGGTCAAGGGAGTCACGAGTCAAAAAAGTTTGAAAACCACTGCCCGTGGTATATGCTAAGCATAAGGTTGTTGTCACAAAGCAAGGCTTGCCTGTAGATTCTCCACTGTAAAAATTCATTCCTTTGCATCAGAAGTTTGAAAGCCAGCATGCTGGACTTAAATCGCAAACGTTACAGGTTTGAAACCCCCCCCCCCCCCCAATGAATTGATGGTCAGTAAGCTCCAAAAGACTTGTGTCAAAAACACACTCAAGTCATCAGGAGTGGAGTCGCCACAGGCGTGGGCTATGACACCTCCAGAAGTCGAGTCACAGGGGGCTGGAGACTCCTGACTCAATTCTCAAATGAATTTTGAGACTCATTCCCAACACTGGATATCGAAGAGGGGAGCATTATCATACCTATGATAAATGTTCCTCAGCTGCCAGACAAGAAGTGGGTGGATGAGTCTTCCTGGAGGGCATTCTGTCTTTTTACTTGGGCTGGCGTTTTCTCCTGGGTCAGTAGGCTGGGCCAGCTATTTGGCAACATTCTGTCTAAGGAAAAGTGGTATCCATTATCCTCCAAGTTTCTGCTGTCTAGTGACTAAGAAGCAGGATTGTTTTTAGTTTTGTGGACTTCAACTCTGTTTTGCAATCAAGAATATCTCATTTTCCTTTGGTCTTCTTCTGTAGCAAGAGGCAATATCACACCTCACCCCAGCCCCCAAGGTGTTCACCAAGGTTCTCGCTCTCTTGGTAGCATAGCTGAGACAAAAAAGCTGAGACTTGTACTATAACCTGGATTGTATGCTCATAAACGTATTGTCCAGGGGCAGTGGACTACAGAATGTGGAAGCCTTGCCTTTGATCATATAATTTCATGGTCAGTCTGGACAGGAGCTCCCTAACTCTTGTCCAGCAGATGGAAAACCGAAACATGATACTCAGCACCATCTTTAACAGTGCAGGAGCAGCAGAAAAAAGATCCTTCACCTAACTATGATGACCCAACAGTTTTAGCAGATCAAAACTGATGCATCTTACTCAGCTTTCAGAAATGGTGACCTTGCCAGGACATAGCTGGATGGTCATGTTTCCATACCAGGTCTGTGCAGAGACTCCTCAAGTCACCTGCTCCTGAAAAGTTCGATTGAGCCTAATTTCTAGTTCATCTACCATTTGGGGTTTCCCAGGACAAGTGGCTAGGAAGCCACCACAGAGCTTTGACCTCCGGCATATTTTTGGCAGTTCTTAGCAGAATGGTGATCAGAATGGATAGCCTGTTGGAATGGAGGCACACATGGAAGGACAGAAGGAATGTGGTTGTCCATAGAACTACATAAACTGGTTGGGGCTTAGAGCCATGGAATTGGCCCTGCCGGAGTTTCAAGATGCGATTTCAAGGAAAAGTATTCTTGTTTGCATGGATGATATATCTGCAAAGACTTACATCAGGGGGCTCCAGACTCCGGCCTATGGGACCGATCCAGGCCCTCCCTGATCCATCCCCAGCACGAATGGCACTTTGCGTTCTACCAGGGATGCCACAAAACAGCCCCAATTACATCTCCCAGGGTTTGTTGCGGCCAGCCGTTTCCAGAGTCTGTTGGCCCAGTAAGCCATTTGCCTGGCATTCCATGCATGGGTGACTGGCCACAACAACCCCTGGGAGCTGTAGGTGTCCCCAACCGAACACAAAGTGCCATTCACGCTGGGAATGATTTTCCTTGCCACGATAGTCTCCAATTTGGAGAACGCTGGCTTACATCAACAAGCAAGCAGGCACTAGGGCCACCAGCTTCATTAGGAGACTCGTGCCATTCTAGAATGAGTGGAGTGTTACCGCTTGTCACTTGAAGCAGAATACCTGGCAGAGAGAGCCAACCAGGTAGCAGATTGACTGCCAGTTGTTACAGGAAGGCTGGGTGGGGTTTCTTCAATCTGTGGTTTTCAAGCAGATTGTAGCTTGCCTTGTGCTGCCATCAGTGGACTAGACACATTCACCATGACACAAATTGCTCAGGTGCCAAGGTTCATGTCAAAACAACTGCACCCACACACATTGTGGGTAAACAACCTTAAGGCAGATTGACCTGCCTTACTCTCCTAGGTGTTTTCTTTACTGCTGCTGTTTCCCTCAGTTCTTTGTGATATCCAAGCATATGAGAGAGAGAGCGGGTCAGAGTCGTTCTTGTTGGCATCATTGCCCATGGTTCCTGGATGTAGTAATGGGGGGGGGCTGTAGGCTTCTGTTGTGAGCCTAAGGAGCTTGGGCTTTTCCAATGAAATACTAGATATAGTACCATGTTAGTTCTACTAACAGGGCTTTCACTAGCAGTGTATAACATTATCTGGCACTCCTTTCTGTTTGGGTATAAAAGGAGGGTAGAGATTTCAGAAAAGGAATTGTTATAATTACAGTGGTCCCTTGGTCAGTGGCGTCACTAGAGTTTGCGTCACCCAGTGTGGGTCAGCGCGTCACCCCCTATGATGGACCTCCTCTTCCCAAACCATTTTGAATAAATTACAATACCATATGCACAACCTAAATGCAGTGTTATCACTAGGGTTGGTACCCCCATCAACTATTTATTTCACCCAACAAATTATTAACCAACAAAAAACTCGTGGCCAATTTGATGACACACAATTAAATAAGAGTTCTAGTATTAGCTCTGATACATGGAAATGAGAGCTAACTCATATTAATGAGAGCCGAACCTTACTTGTTCCCTGCTGTGTCATAATAAAACCTTATTAGTAGAGGCAGTCTAAAATGGTTTTATTTGGGGGGGGGGATTTCAATGTTATCCAAAAATAAAAACTGCTGAAAGTGGTGTCATATGTTCTTTTTCAAAAATTACATTTTAATAAATTGTAAATTATGTTTATCAATTGCAATCGCTGTAAATATAGGCCAAGCAGGGACCATGTAAAGTATGCATGCTGTTGCACAGCTACATCATGGTCAATCTGCTCTTAAAGTAACACAGAAAAAGCCCAAGTGGTTCAATGAACCAAATGCTTCCAGACACCGTCAAGGAAGCAGGATGGGGGGTTACTACAGCCATAGGACCCAGTAAACTAACAGAACCTAGGTCATTTGACACCCAGGGCCCATAAATTTTTGACACCCCCATATGGCAAAATTATATATTTATTTATATTTTTCACATTTTGTACACTCCTTCTCCAAGATGTTCAGGGTGGTGTGCATGTTTCCTCCCTTTCTTTTATCCTACAATAACCCTATGAGGTAGGTGGGCTGAGAGATGACATGAAATAAATAATAATAATGGCCAGAAAATAAACGCAGTGAATATTTCCCATAGGCAATGGATGAATGTCAATGCCCTCCCCGCGATTTTGCTCCCCTGCACATAGTACTCAGTGACATACTGCCCCTGCACCTGGAGGTTCAGTGTAGCCATCATACATTATGGGTGCAATCCTAACCAACTTTTCAGCACCAAGGTAAGGGCAATGCAGCTCTGAGCAAACATTCCCTTATCTTGAGGAGGCCTCCATGACTTCCTCCCCCAACTGCAGGATGCAGCACATGCCTCATTGACACAGCTATGTCAGGGCTGGAAAGTTGGTAAGGATTGTGCCCAAAGTTATACACGATGGTCATATTTTCACCATTTTTTTATTTTTTACCATAACGTTTGATAGAATGTAGATATGATGCTCTGGTTTTTTTATTGAACTCCTTGTGAAATTCTGCATCCAATGGTATATAACATGATGGTATTATTCCATAAAATCGCAATTTTAAAAAAATCAAAAATTTTACATTAAAAGTTTTATTTTTAACTTTTAGTTTTTGGCCATAACTTTTGATAGAATGAAGCTATTGCACTCCGGGTTTTTTCATTGAATTCCGAGTGAAATTCTGCATCCAACATTATATAGCATGATGTTGTTATATTTTAAACCGGCGATTTTAGCAATTTGGGTCAGTGGTGGTGTCACACAGACCAGGTGCGCATCACCTGGTGCAGCCTGCACCCCCTAGCAACGCCACTGCCCTTGGTATCCACAGGGGATCCATTCCAGGACACGGGGACACACACACACACACACACTGAATTCTGCAGATAATTAAATCTGTCTGGAGAACCTCTGAACACCTCCAAATAGGATCTGGAAGTCCTTGGCTCAAACTGAAAATGTCTTCCAGTCGCATCTGGGAAATCCTCTGAGGCCCTCCAGCAGCAGGCTCTGCATCAACGGATACTGAAATCCGTGGATAAGGAGGGTCCCACAGTATTGTTCACTGTATTATTCATATTTCTTAAGGATGAGTGGCTCTCCTGACTCCCCCCGTGGTGCATAGCTTCTCAACTTGGAGCCTGCATTGGGTCTTTCCAGTGCTTAGGGGGTCTCCATTTGACTTGAAAGCAACATGACCATTGGAGTCAGAGAGGCCAGCACACAGATGTGCGCCATCCTCCCAGACTCTGAGAGTAGTCCAAACACGCTTTATGGTGGCCCTTGTGCTGGCCAAACTTTGCTGGCTTAGCTTATGCCAGCCTAACTCCAGTTTAGGATTGCTCTCTGAGAGTCACTCTGCATCTCAGGAACAACCAGCCTGCAATCAGTATCAGCTGTGGGAAGCCCTGGCAAGAATCCAGGGTGAGATGACCTTGGAACTTGGGTTGTTTGAGCCAAGAGAGGCTTTTTACCAGGAACAGTGGCTTGATGTCCTGGTCCCGAAACACACTATTAGCCACAATGCAAAACCTATCCAGGAACCTATGCATTCTTAAACGCAAAAGTGGAATAACACTGGTATCAAAGGTGAGCCATAATCTTATAGTACTTGGGGAACTCGGAAGTCTTTCAAGAATTTTAAGTATATACTCCCAAAGTCAATTCTCAAAAGTTCAGATAGGGAGATACAAATTCTCAATCTATTGCTTTAGTACCCCCTGTTAAAATAAGTGTTTTTAGTATCAAGAATGATCTGATCTGACCTGACTGTAGACATCTCCTGGTTGAAGAATAAGTAGGTGTCTCACCAATTGTAGTAGGTTTGAGCTGGGATCTTGATGGTTTCTTAAATATAGAATAGAGGAGAGCCTGTGAGTTTAAAGATTCCACATGGGGTTTCGATGCCAATCCCCTGCTGTTATTCTGACATCTTTCCACACAGTTCATAATATTTTGTTTTAGATTATGCTTTATAAACAATATTTTTATTTTTATAATAATTTTATTATATTACAATAGTGTCTTTCCTGTCAGTAAACAAAGTTCTCCCAACATACTTAATAAGTGTCTTTCAGATAAGGATGACCCTGGCCTTGAGTCTTCCAAGCCCCCCCGCAGTTTGTATTGCTTTACTGAATGAGAAAGTTCCCTTAGGAGGCTGGTTTCCCGATGCAGGGAATTCACTTAAACATGCATTCGCAGGCAATAAATTAACTGGAGCCAAACTCTCCTCTTGTCCGTTGTTTCTTTTCTCACTGCAACCACAGATTGTAGACCCAGCACATACCTGGTCCGTTAACTCTGAGTCTATCCAGTCTGGTAAGTCTGCCAAACATAATTGTCTTTTTAGACTTGGCAGGGGGGCTTGGGCCAGACAGACTCCTTTGTTGCTTCTTTCGTCTGGCCATGATAAGAGCTCCACAATCCACATCAATCCTAAAAAAATAAGACCCTAGTGTAAAATAAAAATCTCAATAGCCAAAGAGAACAGATGGCTTGTCAAAAACTGCTTAAAATTCCAGTATTTAGCTCTCTCTAGCTAGTACAAGCTAGTACATGGGGTCGCGAAGAGTCGGACACGACTTAGCGACTGAACAACAACAACAACAACAACAAGCTAGTACAAGGAACTCTAACTAAATACCAAGAGGGGGCTAGTGAAACCATGCCACATTACACATTTGTGTAAAGTCTCATTTGGCCCTTAAATCTTAGTGTCTGTACTTTTTATAAACAGGATCATTGTAGAGGGAGGTGCTGCATGCTAATAATTTTTTTTTTCTTGACCAGCCTGGTACACTTTGAATAACATGAGCTTTTTGTCATATACTTTTTAATAGCGATGCAAAACACTTGTATCTTTTTGTTTTAGTGCCAATAATAATCCAGAAGACCACAACTGTCAGGTAAGGGATATACTCATTTTATTGCCAACTATCTTATTTTATTGCCTTAACTATAAGCACTAGTAGTATGATGATCAAAATTATTCACCTTTTCACCCACTGTCTCTGCCATTTGAGCTCTTGTAATGTCTATTAGTGTTCATGTTGCTTATTTTTCACATCAACATGCTGACTAAGTTGGACTTAATAAAGGCATGTCTTTAAGGAATTGTATTTTAATTGAAGACCCAACTGCTCCTCAGAAATACCCGGATTATTTTTTCCATAGGCCAGCTGAAATGGTATAGAATTATATCTTCCTTCCAAACCAACCTCATGCAATAACAGACAGGGGCATACTTTGTGCTTACATCCTGGCTCCTCCCCTCTCCCTTCCTAGTAGCACACGTGGAAGGTTGGAAAGAACACCTTTCCTCACATGAATAGAGAAAGTAGCCAAGAAGTAAGGCCGGGGGCCAGGATGTGAGCGCAGCATAACATGCATGTCATTGCATGGGGCTGGTTCAGGAGGGAAAACTTATCTCATGTCTGAACTTATCTCATGAGGTTATAAGCATAATTTGATAAAGCTCGCACATCACATTTTTTAGGTGTACACAGAAGATGTACACTTTAAAATGTAGATGTCTGAACAAGAAATAGAATCAAACTAGTTGCTAACCCACTACACGTATCATACATACATTACATGCTCAGTAGGTTGCTAGGATTAGCTGAGGCTTCTTCAGTGACAAAACCAGGTTTATTGTGGACAACATGTGAGAACTGCTGGACATAGCAAAATTACTTGAGAGATTTAATCAATGTTGCTTAACATTCCCAAAATGTATAGTTGTCTGATCCTAGTTTGGACACAGCGGAGATATACATATATATGTACAGGTGAGACTGCATTATCCACAGGTTGGACATCCATGGATTTGAAAATCCACAGATGCTGTGACACGCACACCCTCGCCCACTTGGAGCCTCTGAATCTGATCAAAACTGCTTTTCTGAGGCCTGCAGAGGCTACACAGATCAACCCGTGGCCTCTGCAGACTTCAGAATGGCTGTTTCGGGGGGGGGGGGAAATTCCTGGGAAAAATCCATCAGTATTGTCAGTCTCCATTCTACCATCTCAGGGATCTACCACCTCATTTCTACCTCATGCACCTAGATGCAGCCTGAAATTGTCAAAAACAATGTTTATAAATCCATTCTTAATTCAAAGGAAACTTCTGAATTTGTGTTTGTTCAGAACTAGGATTTATAGGTGCTTTATACTCATGCTGGCCACATGACCACGGAAACTTGTCCTAGGACAAATCCTGGCTCTTTGGCTTAGAAATGAGCACTGCCCCCTACAGTGGGTCACGACTGGACCATTCAGTCATGGGGAAACCTTTAGCTTTACTAGGTAGCTATAAAGTTCTCTGCCCTGAAAGTTAGTTTCAGTGTGTTCTTTCCTCCCATCAGTCTGTGCCACTAGACTACAAATACTTTAGTAACCTTAGGTTCACGTTTTATTTCTAGCCCCCGTATCACCCAAATATGCATCCTGGCCAGTCACACTGGCACCCACAACTTCCTGTGAATCTAAGGTAAGCAGTCTGTTGTCTTTGGAGTTTGTATACATGGTGCAGCATAGTAAAAAAATAGCACTTTTTGTGTGTGTGTGCATGTATAACACACTGTCTAGTAACTGGCTAAAAGTATAAGTTGTGCACCAAAGTCCCAAGTATATCCATGACCAGGGAGAATAGAACATGAGAACAGATAAGTCACTATTCATCTGCAATAATCTACTTATGGAGATGTGACATTCCAGAGATCTTTTCATAATCTGAAACAGATGTAGGTTGGAACAGCTGGTTCTTGCCAGTCCAGCTCTATTGCCGTTGTGTGGAAGCACCACCAAAAAACATACTGCATTTGCATGAACATGCTGACACAGCCACCCGTAACTCAGACATCTGTAAGTAGGACCTCCATAACGTAGGGAGTATGTGTATCTGGACATTTCTAGTCTGCTTAACATGATGTTGTAAGCAGGAAGTCAAACTGAATCTAAACACAAAAACCAGATTAGCAAGGCTTTTTTCAGTAAACTGGAATTAAACCAAAATGTGGCTGCCTTTAAGAGCTTGGTTCTGGTTTCAGTTAAACACAAACAATGGCAACTAGTTCAATAATTGGGCACCCCAGAGGGTCTTTTCTTTTTTGGGGGGGGGAGGATGGAAAAGTTCTCTCTGCTCCATCTATGTTAGAGAAACATTTTCCTCGTGAGCCATCTGAAAGGAGGAAAAGAGAGACTGTAGGCAGGCCTCTAATTGCTAGTTAGAAGCTTCCTCAGCTATGGGCTGTTGTCTAGCAACAAGATATAAAGGATATTTGAAAAGGAGCAGGATGCTTCTTATGTTCCCTTGGAACTGCACTTCTTCCCTGAAGCCATTCTTCTGTTCATCCACAACAGAGTGTTTTTCTGGGTTTTTTTATCCTGTTGCATGTACTGTATATGTCTTGGTTTTACAAGCTTTTGAAAAATTCAGAAATATCAACAAACAAAATGGTTACACTATTCATGTTAAACAGCTGAATTGCAAGCAAAAGAATTGATATTATTCTGCATGAAATGTATCTGATAGCGCAATCCAAGGTGATGGCGGGCGGATGCCAGCTGCTAGCATTGGCCCAACTGCAGCAGCGCTGGCAAGAGAACGACGACCAGCACCTTCGCGCCAGTGCTGCAGCCGCTGGGCCAGTGCTAGCCGTAGCGCTGGCTGAAGCTGGCGGCATGACACTCCTGTGCCAGTTCTGGTTGCAATTCTGGTTGTTTCAGGCCCTAACCCTATGCACACATTCCTGGGAGTAAATCTTCTTGAACTCAATGGGGCTTACTTCTGAGTAGCCATGAATAGAATTGCAGGGTCAGTGGCACTTGTGCTGGATGATTTCCTGGCAAATTGATTGTACACAAAGGCTACTGCATTGCAAATAATCATCAAAAACAATCAGTAACTTTTATGAAATGGATGTCTGTGTGAAATTATTTGTTTTTAGCTATTGAATGTAGCCAAAAAAAAAAACCATACTTTCAAGCTCTCCCTATAACGTGGTCATTATCATGGTTGTGAATTTCTACACTTTATGTTATCTAACAATGTGAAGTTGGAGTGTGGGAATATGTAATGTGACAATATAGCAACTTCAATGCATATTGCTATTTCCTGTGTGAGTAGGGAGGTCAAGAACTCAAAAGAAGTGTCGTATTCAGCAGCACTCCCATGTTGCCTGTTACATGAACTTCCTGTGTTACCTATATGTAATATGGTGATCTCTCCTCTTTATGCATTTGAGCACATTTTGAAGACATCCAAAATTTGCTGGAGGCCACTCCAAATATTATATTTTTAGATGAATGTCTAACATGTTTGAAATTCGTATCTAAAATGGTTTTGTCTACAAAATGTGTGAAATGGCACTCTGTAGAAAACTGCTAAGGGCTGCTTCACACATAACACTTTGCCTTCATGTAAATGATATCTGTATAGAGAGACAATTGCTGGGCACATCAGCTTCTCAGCCTGTCTACTTGAGCCAAAGTTACGCTGCAGTTCACAAGTGTATGCAGTTCTTATACATTGAGAATGCTCTCCATATAGGAAAACCATTGGGGAACTTTTCTCCAGGAAATTCTCCTGTTCAAATCCAATTGCAGTGAATGGGAGTTATGCAAGCAGGCCAGTAGAGCTTGAGAGGATGACCTTCTTGTATAATGGTGTCCCAGGTGTGAGTTCAACCCTTCATATTCTCTTCAGTTTGTTCTCTATTCTTTCCTCACAAATTCCTCATTTTTCTTGTATATATTTATTATGTCCTGTGTGGTGATCTCATTTATTTTGTCTTTCATAACTATAATGTCGCTTTTTTTGCTTTTCATTCACCATCAATACATGTGTGGTTTAGGCCATCCTATCATGATAACAGGCCGTACTGGAAGCAGTCCTTAAGTGGAGAGGACAGCAATTTGCGATATGTCCAGGAGCAAAACCAGAAGAATTTAGATGGGATCCAGAGCCTATTGTATCAGGATAAGCTCATGACAAGCCTTTGAGGAAATATCATCTTTATGTATCATCTCAAATCCTCATTATCTTCCACAAGATTGGTCTGTGCACATTGCAAATACATTATAAAAATTGTGTCATGATCCACAGATTTCCTTACAAGTTTTTTGTTCAGTACTTTGCAAAGAGCTGAGAAAAATAACCCATTCCACTGTCCCAAGCTCCAAAATGTTATAGGTTGTGCCTTATTTTTCTACATCTTAATTGTAAGCAATCTCATTTTTGTTCCCTGTTATGTGCATTTCACTGTAGCACACAAGGCTTAATATATGCATTGTTTCATCTGTGAATCAAATCCAAGTATTCTGGGGCCTTTTTAACAGTGCTTTATCTGATACCGGAATCAGGAGTCAGGATAATTGTCGTTATCTAACGTGATGTAATGGCCAGCAATAAAGGGATCCAGTGACTAATACAAAAACACAAATTAAACAAAAACCAATTTTATTTAGATTCTTGTGCCACAGTTAACAAGTATGAGGAAACTATGTAAAGTGCATCTGACTACTGAGATTTTATTATTAATTTTGCAATATTTGCTGCTATAAAATAACATCTTTGTGATGTTCAAAACAGTTTATATTCTAACTCTCTCAATAATTGGAGGGCACCCTTGTGTAAGTGCAAATCTTCTATGAGTGGGAGGAAGGACTTCCAGTGGTGGAGCAGCACTCCACAGGCAGTCCTGATTTTCCATAAATGGTTAATGTGGTTTGGATAATGGAAAACCACCTCAGCCTGGTGAATCTTTTCACATTTTGTTCAGATGCTGTTTCTCTGCCCACAAATTCAGGACTGGGTTTCCACCTATGCAAATGCAAAAGGTATTCTCTATTATTAATTGCCCACTACTCTTGTTCGTACTGGCTCCCTTCTGGGAGCAAGGGTGTATGTGAAAATCCCAAGACCCAGTCCTGATCGCACCACACATTGGACTTCAGAGGTCTCAACAAGGGGTATCTAAAGGATAGTTGGGCAGCCCAATCCTATGCTTCCCCAGCACTCAGGGTTATAGCAGTGCCAAAATAAGGCACTGGACAGATTTTGCTGCTGTCCTGCAGGCCCTCTCCTCCCCTCAGGCCACCTTTCCTTTGCCCCGTTCTGCCCCTTCCCTGCCTTCCCCCCCCTGCCTCAAAAAGTATTGCTGCCAGCCGGCGGTAATACTCACCTCCTGGCTTCAGCGATGCACCTTCTGGCCTCAGCACCTTTACTGCATCTCTAGCGCTGGCGGTAAAATGCCTTACAGCACTTTTGCAACACCCAGGCGCCAGAGGTAGAGCGTACTGCTACCACTGGGGAGTATAGGGTTGGGTCGTAAGAATAATATATTTTGAAGTGACGTGTGAATAAAACAAGATCTACAGTGTTGAATATGTATTATATACATTCAGATTTCTTAAATAAGGGTGAAATTGCAATAGCTTTGGCTCTCTTGAATATGAAAATGGTGTCAGCTTCGGTATACATGTTGATTTGTCCTTAAAAGCTGTGATCTTCTGAAGTTGATTGGAATAAGGAATATATTTATATTTGGGGAATATTTTAAAGTGTTAGTGTTTTGATATGATTTTAATAAATCTAAGTTTATAAATAGGGTTAAGTCTACATCTTTCAGAGCAAATTTGAGTGTTTAATTTTTTATTAAATGTATGTTTACAGATGCTATTACAATATTTGTTTTGATCTTTGTATGTGCTAAGTACACATAATAATAAATATGACTATTTTCCCATCATCTTTGGAATTCTGTATATTTTACATTCTTTTTGTCTATTTTCAACTTTACAAAATGAGGTGCAATTCCTCATATCAATACAAATAGTGATTTAAAATGGGAAATGTAAAGCCTCATCGTAATTAAAAAAATACACAATGGAACTCCAATGAAAAGGGCATATCCTTGCAATGTCTTTGAGTTTTTCACATAAATTTCCAAAAGAAGAATTAAAATACGGTGTTGCTGGACATGTAAGAACATGAAAGCAACTGATTCAAAGCAAATTTTTAAAAGTGCAATAATTCAGTCTTTCTTCATCAGAATTTTCTGTATTTGGTCAGTTATATCTTTCACAAGGACACACCGTTTTTCACTTCTATCTGTTGTGAAAATTGCACATTTACACCCACACCCTGAATTCCATTCTTCAGTGATACGTTCACACAGCTGAGGCCAGCAAGAAGATTTCAACTTATGTACAGACCCTGGAGCAAACCTAACCTGCATTTAAGTAGGAGACCTCGTGTAATGATCATGTGCTGGGAATGGTCAACCATTACAAAATGATACCAAAGTGAAAACCTGTAGTTGATGTAGACTAAATCTGAGATCTTTTTATACTCCCTTTAACTAACTACTTTCATATCTTGCATACAACATTCAAAGCCTACACTGTTAGACAATGCATGAGAATTAAAGCTTCACTGTGTTTGCTTTAGTTATTAAAAGCCAACTGTTCATAGGACAGTGCCTTATATTGAATCAGATACTGCACATCTAGATCAGTGCTGTCAACACAGTCTGGCAGTTGTTCTCCAAAGTTTTGGGCAGGAATTTTTCTTTGCCCTACCTAGATGTCGGGGATTGAACCTGGACTTCTTTGCATACAAAGTGTATGCTCTACTAGTGAGTCACAACTCTTCCCCCTTCTAGCAAAGGACCTGTCTATGGACATTGTGTCAACTATTGTGTCAAACAATTCATAAGAACCACTTTACATATTCAAACTTCAAGGGATGGAAGCCTGGTTGCCTGCATTTTCAGTGCAAGACTGCATTTTTAACAAAGATGTGAAATGCTTTTCCAAGCTAATTTTTTTTTCAAGCAAGTTTGGATTGTTCCCGCACATCCCAAAACTGACTCCAAATAAAATGTGACATCTGTGTTCCTATAAGAGACTTTGTTGTTGGAGCCGCAATATACCCACCCCTACCCAAAGAAAGTGGGTGTTTTTTTTAAAAGCATAGCAGAATATAAATCAAATAATTGTGAAGATAGTTAATGAGTATAGCTTTATGCCCACTAAAGGTAAAGTGTTTAAAAATATCTCCATAGTCCAGGTATTGAAATGTGCTACTGCATCACCAGCTGCTGCCAATCAGTCAACAGTTTTCAGCTGGGTGGACCATTGCTCTTTACTCCATACAATGCAATCTCAGTATGAGCTGCTTTGTCTCCAGATGTGCATTGTGCATGGTGAGGTTTGCTACATGACCACTTGCACATAGTGAGTCACACTGGATAGCTGTGTGTCATTTTCCCGCTAGGTATGGTTGCTTAGAAGTAGGATATACCATTGGTAATGGAAATACCGTAATCTGAGTCAGATTTTGCAATCTGTTTTAAAATATGCTGGTTCTTGCAAAACACAAGATAATTGCTATTCATATTGCACAAGTGCTTATCTGTACTTCATGTTTATACTTGAGAGGATATATATCACATTCCAAATACGGCCAAGTGTGCCAAAAGTCAGAATTGTTTGGAGGGAAGCCAGCATGTGACAGGATTTTGGTTTTCATTTTCAGAAAAGGAAGTTTCCAGGCATTCAGGGTTGTACAAAATATACTTGAAATCTGCTTTGTGCGGGCAATCTCCAGTGAAACCTCAGAAGCCAAGTGATAGAGCTTGACCTTTAGAATAAACTATCAAAACGGTAAAATTGTGGGACAAGTTACTGAAAATGGAACATGTGAACATTGAATCATTCTGCTTCTATTGACTTGGAATTGGGATTAAGCTCGGGGGAATCAATAGGGCAGGTGCTTGTTTTTCTGCTGGACTTTGCCCATGAACGTTTAACCAATGCATATTCATCTATCATGTAAGATTTTGCAAGAACTGGGGAAAGACCAAGATAGGAAGAGAGGCTTGTGGATAAGTTGACTAGTAAGAACAGAAACAAAATAGCTATAGAGAGATTTAAAATAGGCGTAGCTGATTTGCCACCCACCCCAAAAGGTAGTGAACCACCCCAAAATACATACAGAAGGTGGCAATCTGGCCCTCTACCCGCCCGCCCACTTTGCTCCTGCCTCACATAGTCCCTTTAAACAAAACAAAGTGCAGAAAATGTTGAGAGCATTCCCAAACTGTGTTATTTTTTTAGTTGGAGAATTGCCAGACATGATGTTTCCAGCATGCTTCTAGCTCAGTTAATTTAAAAAAACAAAATGGTGTCCCCTCACTTCCCCTCATTGAGACCAATTGTATGGAGGTTGCCATGTTGTTGCGATAAAGTCCATACACTATTGAGGCCACCATGTTTCTCACAGGGTTTAGGCTGAAGTTATGTCACATGGTGGCTGCCATCCTTTCTAGCTCTAAACTCACTGCTAAAAGTTCTAGTGTGGGGCTTGTGCTAGAATCTAAAAAAAAGAACACGACCCAAGCATGTTGGAAGCTAAAAAAAACTCCACTCTCTAGTGCTCCTAGTGCTAGAAGCTAAACAAAAAACAAAAAACGCAGCCCCAGGCATGTTTAAAGGGACCACGTGAAGAAGTGGCGAGATGAGAAAATGGAGAGTGAGATCACTGCCTTTGATCAAGTGGACCAGAGGGGCTCCAGAGCAAGCTGGAGAAAAGTGAGGCAGTGGCAGATTTCTGGACACCCTGTATCTATTTGCTGTTCCCTGCAACTTGTCGTTTGATGCAGCCCACTTTGCTTGCTTCGTGCATACGCCAGTCATGAACTAAACTTCAACCATGACTATAGAATTCTCTCAAGGGGAAGGAATTGCATTTCATAGCTTTTGGTCCAGGTTGTGCTATACTGAATAAATTGGAGAGTATGCATCTAGTGCAATCCTATTGTGCTGAATCAACAGCACAGTGAATTCTGCACCAGCACTAGGTGTTGCAAACATGTTTAAAAGCATGCATGTGGCACCATGTTAGTGGGCAACACTGGTGGGGAGGCCTGTGCCAGCCTGCTGACGCTGCATCCAGAAGATGGGCTACCAGCAGAGGTGAGTGATCTGCTGGGTGGACAAGGGGCAGCGAGAGGGTGGAATGGAGGTGGGGAGAGGCGCTTATGGGTGGAGTGGGGTAGATCAGGGAGGATCAGGCCCAGGTGGGGGGTGGGGTCAGTGGAGCATGCCTTCACCATATCCCTTCCTATCTCCTGGCCTGAATGCCCTACATGGGGCTGCTTGGACTTGCACCAACAGATAAGCTTGCACAAATCCAAGGAGTATCATTGGGCAGGATGGAGCGTTCACAGGGTAAGGGGTATCTATCTCCTTATGCCAAAGAGACCTACACCTGCTGTCAACAAGCACTGGATACAACAGAGGACATGCAGCCCAACTGCGTCAGTACTAATTAGGATTGGACTTCCTGTGAGACAGGTTTTTGTTTGTTCATTTGTTTTTAAATACATAATATGAACACTCAATCATTTGACTTCCCAATTGCTGTGTGAGCTGGTACAGCCTCACACAGGATTACCACCTCCATGAGAGCTTGAAGTGTTTGAGGAAATGGGTGAAATTTGGAGCAAATTGGGAACAAATCTCTGCTTCCATAAAAATGCTGATCATTAGTAATTGCTCCCAACTTTTGACAAGATTTTTATATGCATTTGCATGGTTTTGACATCACTTCCAGGAACCATTTGGATTGTCCACTGATCTTTTAAAGAAGTTTTTGCTCGGCCCTTTGGTTTCTATTCCATATATTAACTATCCCTCAATAAGTGAATATGATAAATAATGGCATATTCCTCCCCAGACGTTTCCTGCATTGTTTCCCTCCCTTTCACTGTTGCTTCACTTGTGTGTTATTTTAGATTGTGAGCCTCTAGACCACCCATCTGTCTTTGCACACTGTGCAACATGGATGGACAATGTTAGGTTAATAATGAGTAATACCACTACTAATGAGAGAACCCAATGCAGTGGGGTGGATAGAGTGGTAGACTTGAATATAGCGTGGAATATTTCCTTTGTAGATCAGTGTATCTTGGCTAACATTATTCCAATTCAGATTTATCACTTTTTAAATGTTCTAATTTGAACCAAACTTGTGTTTCATAGCTACACTTTGAGCAACACTGAACTTCATCCATTTAACGTAGAAGAAAATGGTGGAAAATCAATCACAACAAAAACGTCTGGCCGACACCACCACCACCACTCTGGTTTTGGAGCATTTTCTCCTCCTGACAGCAAGGGTGTTCTTCCTGGTGTTCCAAGCCCAGATAGTAAGACTATTCAATTAATGTTTACGTATCATTTGTTTGTTTTTCATACTTTTATACTATCCTTTCTCCAAGGAGCTCAGGGGATATACATGATTCCTTCCCTCCTTGTGTCCCTACAACAACCCTGTGAGGTAGGCTAGGCTAAGAGATAGGGTAGCCCATGGTCACCCAGGAAGCTTCATGGATGAGTGGGGATTTGAACCTGGATCTTCCATGTTGAAGTCCAGCACCAGAACCTCTACACCAGTGTCCCTGGGCCAGATATGGAAGATCTTTAAGTGTTGAATGTTATAATTGGGCTCTCCCAGCACCACAATCAGCTGCTCATCTCCTAAGCTGTGAAGTGACACTATAGCAGAAGTGATGCTGCTTAACAATGTCAATTCTGGCCCTCAGCAGGAACCGTAAATGCTCTTCAGCCTGCTATATGAAACAGGTTTGAAGCCCCTGCACCTACACTATCCTGGCTCTCAACAGGAGAGTGTTTGGAAAGCAGTGAAACTATATAGGAAAGTTAAACTTTTGTACCAACTGAGGGTGTGCTTTTTGGATGAGAAGCAAGAGACAGTAAGCAGGGTTGTTGCTGTTGCATGTTGCTGTTGTGTTGTATCTTCTTGTCATGAAATGCTTTTCAAGAAAGTAGCTTTTTTTCTCATGAGAAACCTATTTTATTTCACACATCCAAAAGGCTGGACATAGCTAATAGGTAAGGGTTTTTGTTGCACTTGCTTTGTGCATAAAAACACAAAACACTGGATTTGGGTGTTTTAGATATTTTCCCAGAAATTAAACTATATTACTTTTCCAGTTAGAAAAGTCACACCCTTATTAACGGAGTATTCGGGAATATTCAAACCCTATTTATTTTACAGCATCCTATTATAAGAATATAAGTACAGCCATGCTAGCTTGTCATTATGGTTTATGCCAGTGTTGTTCAAACTGTGGGTTCGGACCCACTTGGTGGGTTGTGACCTGATGTCAGGTGGTCGCAGAAAACTAGGAGCAGCCATCTAGGAAACTGCAGACCTTACTCTTGTTATATTCCTTTTGTGAGTGTTTAACTGTTTGAATTTTCAAGTAAGCGTGTTTTTTAATTGTTTTTAGTTCAGTGCTTTTACATCATATTTTGTCCTAAGCTTGCTTTCTGTCAGGGATGTTTCATGATTGTACAACTGCTGCAGTCCAAGAATGCCAATTTGCATTTCAGGAGTGTTTATTTTATTATGTTACAATGACAGCACTTCCTGCTTGATGATGTTACTTCCTGCCTCAACATCACTTCCAGGTTAATGACATCACTTCCGGTGGGTCCCGACATGAGTGCCATTTTAGAAAGTGGGTCCCGGTCTAAAAAGTTTGAATACCACTGGTCTATGTAGTCCAGGACCTCATTAGTTCATATTTTTAATTAAAAGAAGCTGCAAGGCCTGTTTCAGACAGGTGCTCAGCACGTAAGTGTCTCAGGGATGAAGCACATGTTATCCATGCTTCTGTTAGGTCAGATTACCAAATTAATTAGAAAGGGTAGAAAGGAACAAGTAAAACATCAGAATGAATATTTTAAATTTCTAACTAGCAAGCAGCTTGCCCTTACATTCCTCTTCTGATGGGGAATTTTAATTTCTCTCTTGTTCAAAAGACTCTGGAAGCATACAGTTAAGCTGATATAAATAAAGGAGAACTGTCCTGTTTATATGCTAAGATTGAGAAAGAGAGACCCAGTCCTGTCCAACTTTACAGCACTGATGCACCCATGTGAATGGGGCATTGGCTGCATCCTGTGATGAGGAGGTAGTCATAGGCCAGGAACCTGGGGCTGCATTGTGACTGCATCAGCAATGCAAAATTGGATAGGATTTGGCCCTTATTTTCCTCATCCTTCCAAGGAGAGGGCATTCTTGTTAAATTATCTGGTATTTGTGACCCAACCCTGGCTTCAGTAGCATGAGGAAAAGTACTTGGGCCTTTTTCTTAACAAAAGGGTACCTGAGAGCACATTTCAAAGCTGTTTTTTACACTCATGCATGCATCATGTTTAAAAAAGGGAAACCCTCAACTTTCGTGAGCCATTTAGAAAAGTGCAAAGAGAATTTGCAGGACTGCTGAATTTTACTTTCAGACCTTTCCTAATTTTGGTCACTCAGGAGTTCCTCACTATTATGATGATGCTTCTGTCCCTATAAAGAAGATGGAGATGGACATTGTGAAAGCAGGAGGTCCATGGCCTGCTCTCCACATCACCATGAACAAGGTACGGTATAGGAATGCATGCCGAGGGAGTCCTTGCTTATTTCATACTCATGAAATGATGCTGATTAAGAGGAGCACGGGAGAGTTTAGAAGCCAGGTGATGGGGTTGCCTGCGGGAAGGAGACATAGGAAAACAATGGGGAAGGGGAATTAGAGGAGGTGAGTTGAGAAGAGAGCAAAAGGAAAGAGGAAAGAGATGCGAGAGGGGAAAAGAGTGATATGGAAAAGACATTGGAAGGGTTTCTTACCTCAAATGCTCAGAGACAGGCTCATATGTGCACATCCAAACACATGTGTTCTGGTCTTTGGACCATAGGCTCGGGGCATACCTTTGAGGAACGTGGTATTTATGAAAGATGAAAGGGTTAGATGTATAAGTGTAGTTAGAAGTACAGTAGATGTAGGTGTATAGATGTGCACTGGCAGAGCTAAGCCAGCGCTTGACAGGTGCAGCTGAAGGGTGCCGCGGCACCCATGAGCCAGCAATGCTGCCTGTGTTGGCCCATTGACGAAATCCACAGCGCAGACGCATCTTATGCTACATTTGTGACTGTGCTGATCTGGCGCAAGAGTGCGGCCCCAGTGCAATACCAGGTTAGAATTATGCCCTCAGTGTCTGGAATGTATACCAGAGTGGGAAAGATACCCTGGCTGGAGCAGAAAGCTTAAACAGCTTGTTTTTCCTTGGGGGCAAGGAAGGTTAAGATTGGGGGCCAATGTTTTGCAAGTTAGCTAAGATAGTGCAACTTCCTGGGGAAATTTCCATGAGACTTCTTCAGGTAAACAACAAGGGGGAAAGGCTGGAAAGGAAAAACATTCTCCTTTTCAACCTGGTTTGAGACCTGCTATCCTCATCTTTGCCCAAGAGGAACATAAATGTGTTTTGGACTCCCTTGGCACATACTGTAAAATACAATGCCAAGCGCCACAATGCTCTTCATACCTCTGACTTGTACACTACAAGAACTGATAAGGGTGTGTGTATGTAAGTGTGTAAAAATCAGGATTTTAATGTCATTTTATCTGACATTATACATTTTCAGTCTGAAGGCTCAGACCAATCTTTTTTTCCAGCACTGATGCATCTTCAATGCATCCCCAACATAAGGGAACGAATATTTCTTTATTTTGAGGAGACCTCCATGACTGCGTAGCACATACCCTGCATAGCACATACCCTGTTGGCATGGCTACATCAGCCCTGGAAATGTGGATAGGATTGGGCCCTGAGTTTAGTTGTCAATTTCTTTAAACTTCTTTTGCTTTTGAAATGGGACTAGTACAGACTAGTCCCATAAACTCACAAAAGCCTATTCTGCTAGATTCAGAAGCGGGAAAGAGTTTGAACAGGGCAAGGGGAAAGTGGAACAGGGTGGTGACAGTAAGTGTGCTGGCCCGTGGAGGGGGGTAGAGATGGAATGCAGCCAGTATGCCACATTTAAGCCTCCATCCCAAGGCCATGAGGCCCCGATTCAGGCTGTGCAGCCTCCTTGGCTCTGCATATGCTATTTAGCAGACACAGATCTGATGAAACCTATGGGGAGGCTGGAGCCTCCTCTGGGGCAAGGGTGCAAACATGCCCTTCCTCTGGGGAGGCTCCCCAGAGCACCAAAGCTTCGCTGGATATAGTGCAGGCCCACCAGCTTCATTATTCCAGCGCAGTTTAGGATTGCGCTCTAAAATACTGTAGATTCCTGCTATAAGAAATTTTTGCAAATAAATGAGCTGTAAATGGCCTTCTGGACTTGCCTCAGGGTCAGGCAGGGGTCAGGGCAGTTCAGGGGTGTCAGCTGCCTGTTGATTGTCTGCGAAGTGTCTGAAGATAATCTTTTGTGCTTGCAGAGAGTTTCCAAGCTTTTGCAGAGAGCAGTCCTTTGATCTGATTTAATGTTTATATTGGTCAGAGCTTGGCAGCTAGTTTTTCTGAGCATGCTGTTCTCCTGAACTTGCAACCTTTCTGAAGTTGCTATGGTGTGGTATGTTTTTACACCTCTCGGTTTTTTCCTGCAGTTTGAATCTGCAGTTTAAAACATTTTTTTCACATGAATTCAATACTTTCTCTCTTGTGTCATTATTGGGGAGAGGTTTATGCTTCTCTTCACAAACACCATTTCCATTTCTCTCCCCTCATTGCAGTGCTCCTGATTTCAGAGTGGGAGAAACAAGGGAGGGTAAAATCAGACAACATTTTGTCAGACACCCCCCCTAAGGGCGCAGTCTCAAAATGGGCGTAGCTCCAACCCGGGAGCTGCACCTCCTCTGCCCGACCCAAGCTTGGCTGGCACAAAGACATGCCGAGGCAGGCGGGAGGGGTGGGGGAGGGTGTTTCTGGGCAGGTGTGCCAGCCCAGGGAAGGGGGTGGGATTGGGATTGGGCCATAAGGCCGCACGGCCCCAATTTGGGCGATGCGGTCTCCTTGAATCTGCACCTGCAATTTAGCAGGTGCAGATCCAAGGAGCCTATAAGGGAGGCTGCCACCACCCCTCATACAAGGGCATGAACCTGCCCTTGCTCCAGAGAGGCTCCATCCTCCCTCAGTACTGCGCTGGAAACAGCACAGGCCCACTGGCCTGCCTGTTCCAGCTCAGTATAGGATTGCGCTGCCCGTTTTATCCCCTTGGCTTATCTGAGGGTCATAGAAAGTGTCATGATTTTTGGCTCACTCACCCTTGACTTATCTGGGAGATTGACTTATACCTGACTATCAGTGGTAGTACCCTACCCTACTTTATATGATTGTTGTAAGGATTTCTAAAATATGCTTAGAGAAAGTACTATTACTTACTTAAGAAGTTTGTCCAGGTCTGAGGACAGCGGGGGCAGGGAGGCAAGATCCCGGGGCCCCAAGCTACTAAGGGGCCTAGGCCATGGAAAAACATATAGTGGGAGGCGGGGTTAAATGATGGTGTTGCAGCAGCTTTCTCTGGGACTCCAGAGATGAAGTGCTGATCAGGCAGCTTTCCATAGACCCCCAGGAGTAGGGGCTCTCCAGTGCCTAAGAAGGAGGCACAGAAGCCAGGGACGGGATTTTGGATTCCCCCCCCCCCAGGTGGTCCAGAGGTTGAAGGTCCAAAATCGTTCCTAATGTAGGATTGCTCCTGAGGCTGATTTGCCATTCAATGGAAGATCGGGGAAGCCATCTGCCCCCCCCCCCCCAAGCTGAGACACAGCAAGTAATCCAAGCGGACCAGAAATCTGAAGTTAAGTATGTCAATATCCTATAAGCGTAACTTTCCAGTTTTAAAAAAGGTTGGAAGAAATTCGGAGGCGCAGAGAATGAACAATGCAGAGTTAGCGAAAGTTAAACGTGGCTGTCATTTGACCCAGATGGGAGGGAAGGAGACACGGAGTTAATCAAGATCCCCCCTGGAGAAGAATTTAGATTTGGGGTAGCGAGGACTTTTATTAAAAGAACTAAGCAATAAGGAATTAATTTGGGGCTACCGCATTCTGTGGAATGCATGTCAATTGAGTGAAAGTGCCAGGCATGTTAATCTGACTTTGCGGAGTGTACTGTATACACTTAAAGTGGCTATAGAACAGGATAAAGAGACATTCTATTAAGTTGGAGACCTGTCATTAGAACTTTTGAAGTTTTGATATTTGAATTTTGGAATGTTGATATTTGAATTTGGGATTGCCCTTCTATTGGATTAGCTCTGAGAAGAGAGTGAAGATATTTTTAGAGGCAGTGACTGTGCAAAGGAGGGAAGGAAGATCGCAGAGATCAAAGAGGCCGAGTCCAATCTACATTGAGATTTTAATTTTTAACTGATTCTTTATAAAAACTTGATTTGGGCTATAATAGAAGGATTGGTTTTCCAGAAGCAAGCTGGATCAGTTTGGCAGAAGGAACAATAGGCAAATGGCACTGATGGAGTGCAAGAGAGAGAAAGGAGCTGGGATGACTTCTGAATTTTAACGAGACAGCAACAATAATTTGAAATAGTTCTTCTCTAGTGATACAGAGTGTCAAGGCTCTGTTTGGAACTGTATAAAGAGACTGGAAGCTTTTACTTCTTTTTGTGTGACTAACATTGGGATGACATGAACTTTAAAGAGACAGTAACAATTGTGCAGTGTGGTTTTAGCAATACAGAGTGTTGAGGCTCTGGTTGGAACTATAGAAAAGTAACAGGAAGCCTGTTTGAAGAGGTGAATATTTGGCTAATCTATAAGGATTTAAGGAACTGAAAGGAGGAGATGAGACTTTATGAATTATAGTTATAAGTATTAACTGGTTTTTTATATGTGCATGACACGTAATTCCTATAATTAGACTCTGATAGAACTTTATTATATCTATTATAGATAGTATAGTATTATAGATATTATAATATTATACTATTATAGATAGTATAATAGATCAATAATATCTATTATTGGGCATTTTGAGGTGATTTGGAGAAGACAAAATGACTTCTAAAAATAAAGATAAAAAAGAAATGACCAGAACGACGGTCAGGACATTGCCATTGGTAACTACACAAATTGGCTCACTTTTAGGACAAGAAGAGAAAGTCAATATTCAATTTTGGATGCACTGAAGGTGTTTCAACAGGAATTGAAATCAGACATAATTTGCATTAAAGAGAAAATATCCAAGATCTCTGGTCAGTTTAAACAGATGAATGATTCACTTACGAATATGCAAGAATAAATTACAAAAACGAATCAGGAAGTTAGAAATTTGAAGAAAGATTGTAAGAAAAAGGGTCAAGCCATAGAACAGATGGAAAAGAAAATAACAGATGTACAAGAGGAAAATAGAGACCTTGAAATCTGCATGATGAAACAGGAAATGGAAAGATCAAAGTTTATTATAAGAATTCAAAATTTTCCAGAGAAAACAACAGAAGATATCAGAGAACAAACAGAAGAATGGTTGGCCACAAACAGGTATTGATTTGGAAGCTGTTAAAGGAGTAGACACAGAATACAGAGTCAATTCCAGATTTGCGAGAGCAAACAAGAGAGATTGTAATTAGATTTACGTAAAGGGAACTAAGAGATTATATTTTAAGAGTACTGGAAGAAAAGAGAAGGGAAATTGAAGGATTTGAACTTAGAATTCTTAGAGAAGTTCCATGGAAGATCTGTCAGAAAAGAATAGCATACAGAAACTTTGCCGCAATATTGAGAAGAAACAATGTGAAATACAGACGGCAGATTCTGGAAGGTCTTGTTTTCAAATACACAGATGCCAGAAGAGCTAACATAAATTCTACAATGAAGGCCCAACAGTTTTTGGAAAAATTTGGTGAAGAACTAGGAGAAACAGAACCATAGGAGATTCAAGAAAGAAATCAAAGTCCAGAACAGGGTATCTCTTGACAAGAAGAAAGAGAAGAAAATGACCAAAGCAAAACAAGAAGAAGAAAACGAAAAAGAAGAAATAATACAGGAAGAAGGAGAAGTATTAGGTGCTATTGCAGCGAGGAGTGAAAGAGTTAAAAATAGGCAAACAATAAAAGAGCAAAAAAGAGTAAGATAAAACTAAAGTAAAATTAAACTAAAAATGGCAGAAGAACAAGTTACAATTTTATCTTTAAACATTAATGGATTAAATTCACCAGAAAAATGCAAAAGAACTTTCCACCAATTGGAGAAATTGAAAGTACATCTAATTTGTCTTCACGAAACGCATATTAAGAAAGATTTTTAAAGAACAACAGATTAGGAAAATTATGTTATGCCTGTGACTTACTGGAAAAAAAAAAGAGGAGTGGCTATGTATATTGATGCAAAATTTGACTCAGAAATAAAGTGGTTTTCAGAGGATGGGAGAATTTTAATCATAGAGATACAAATTGGAACAAAAAAAGTACTTTTGGTTAATAGTTATGCCCCAAATGCAAATCAAGACAGATTTTTTAAAGACATTACATGGAATATTAATCAGCTGGGGAGACACAGATGTATTGGGGGATTTTGATGCAGTATATGATAAGAAATTGGACAGGAAATCAAGTAAGAAATTTAAAAGGGGGGGGCACCCTACCAAGATCCTTTATGGAAATGGCAATTGAACTTGATTGATACTTGGAGAACACAGAACCACCACCACCCCCAAAAGAGGGAATTCACTTACTATTCAAATGTGCCTAATTCCTGTTCTAGAACTGATATGTGTTGATGTCAATATCAGAAATAGAGTTCACGTGGGGAGATCGAGCTGAACACAATGCCAGAGTCGGAGCTCTGCGTTCCTTATCATCCCTTCTTTTGTTTTGCCAAGTTTTGTTATTTTCACTTCAAAGAGTTCTTCTACTCCCAGTTCCTGGAAGACTTACAGAATCCAAGGACACCAGTTACGGCCGAATTCATCTAGCAACAAGGACAAACCGACTGCCTTATCAGTCTGCTAACCTGACTCTTCATTCAAACGCCGAGCTGTGAGTGGGCTCCCCTGGGTCTCTTTGGCTATATTCAATATTATTTTCTCAGTTCAGATGGGAAAAAAGAGATCTCTTTCCTCAGAAGATGCTGCCCCCCCCCTCACTTTACCCTAATACCAAGCAGTCGAGGCTTGAATCCTTCTTTCCTTCCTCGCAATTAATGGCGGCAGCCCGACCTCAGAGTCCTCCCCCACTTGCCTCCATATCTCCTCTTCAAGAGCCAAATATCCTCCCCAGTACATCTCAAGGGAGTCAACAGCATCAACAAAAGCCGGTGGATAAGAACCCTGTTAAAGGAATTTCCATGGATGGCAAATTGTTTGAAATGCTGGTAAAACATTCACAACTCACCGCCGAAACAGTATCCCAAATTTTTTCCCAACTTTCTCAGCCGTGGGGCTCTTAAAGGGACTTTACCAAATTATAACCACTATATCTTCTGCTACCTTAAACCTTCCTGAAGCCATCAAGCCTGATACCTCTCAGTTGCCAACTACCCATATACCAGAGTTATCTCTCACTTCTATTTCTTCCAAATCTACTTGTCAACTAATATTCATTCCAAATTGGGTAGTGATTACATTACTCTCCCTCAAAAGAAGAACTTCCAACTGGACCCAGATCAAGTTAGCCAAGATCTTCCTGGCCAAACTCTTGGGAAAACCAACTACAATCAATCTCAAAAAAATTGAAAAATTATCTCCTCCTACGCGTCCAGACCGATTCCTCCTGCACTTCGATTCTAATTATATACCTAAATTGCTATTTAAAAATGTTAAGAGACTGGAAGATGCTGGCCTATCCCTTCACAGATATTTCAAGAATATCGTGACTACGAATCTCTGCCCCTTTAAATTTTCTCTACCCAACAAATCAACAGAGGATGTAAGACCGGAGATCGAAGATACACTTCTCCCACAGACTCTGTCTATGGAATGGCATATCAGTCCACCACCCTCTCCTCCAGACAACCTACCAGAACCTTTATCTTCATCCAACCTTCTACCACCTCTGAAGACTGCTATCTCCAATATTGAACTTCTGGTTGATCATATTGACTGTAATACCTACTTTCCATCATCTAAATCCTCCCCTGACCAAATGGACTTTAACGATATCTCGAAGCCATTAACTGACGGCATCAACCCAGTCACCTCCTCTGTGTCGGGAAAGAGTATTTTACTCCCCTCTTCTGACACTCCACAGCCAGGTATCCCTCTTTCTCCTACATGTGTTATTAACAGACGACCACATGGTGGCTCCTTCCTCCTTGTCGACATGCTACTTCAATCTGAACCCCCTTTGAATTATGACTTTGTCGACTTAAATTCTACAGGAGAAAGGAAATCCTTTACCACCACGAAGACCAACCCAACACTACCTGCTTGCAGCCAGCCCCTTAACGCCTTAAATTCCCCCTTTTCTCTCTCTACCAGTAACTCCCCCAAAGATCTTTGTTCCCCTAAAGATGCTTTCTCTCCTAGTCTATCCACCTTTTCATTAGCACCTGATCCCTCTAATTGACTATTAGATAATGTCTACCCCTCCCCATCATCTATCCCCCTGTTTAATTTAATTTTCTGAAATATAGCGGGTTGGGCCAAAAAGGCAACGGACAAAGACCTGATCAATTTCTTATCTCTCTCTGACATAATTTTTTTACAAGAGACATGGTCAATAAAGCCTCCGACAATTCCTGGCTATGTTTCTCACCATCTCCCTGCTTTTAAACTGAAACAGATGGGCCGCCCCTGTGCTGGCCTTTGCTGTCTAATCCGTTCCTCTTTTAGCCCTCTTCTACTTCCTCTTCCCTTCCAGTCTTCTTATGTCCAAGCTTTTTCATTTCAACATAAGGGATCCATTATTATCATGGTCAATGTATATATTCCCCCTTCCCTCCCTTTTCCCCATCACATTTGGGTTGAGATCAAAAAATGTGTCAATAAATACTTTATCCCTACTCCTACAGCCTCTCTTCTTATCTTTGGTGACTTCAATGCAAGGATAGGTCCAAACAATTTTGCCCTTGCTCATTTCATGGATTGGGACCCCAATGAAATCCCCCCTTGGTTCCAAGGTGCTAGAACATCCCAAGACCCTTCCTTTAATAGCTATGCCCCTTATTTAATTGATCTATGCCTCGATCTTGGTTTGGTCATCCTTAATGGCTCTACCGGTAGAGATATACCGGGAGAGTTTACTCACTTTGCCCCTACAGGCTCCAGTGTTATAGATTTTGTGCTAGCTACACCAGCACTTATTCCTCTTTTGTTGGACTTCTTTGTAAGCCCCTGTTCTGACAGCGATCACCTCCCAATCCATTTAACCTGGTCTTTTTCCTCCCCTAAGAATTTCTCCAGCGATCCTCCTTTACTACCTTCTTGTCACCTTAAATGGTCCCCTAAGCTAGAAGAGTTCACTTCTGGTTTAGACAACCAGAACCCAATAATTTAAACCTTACACTGACAGAAACTGACTCACCCTTCTTGGCCACTATTACCTATGATTCTATGATCAAATCATTAACTCATTTTCTCGAAACCTCTGCCCCTCCCCGTGCTCCAAACCATGTTCCCGCATGGTTCGATGCAGACTGTTGGGCGGCTAAGAGCCAAGTTAGACAGGTTTTTTCACAGATCCGCCAAAATCCTTTACCCGATCTCCTTAAATTGTACTTCTATTTGAAGAAAAGCTGTCAAAATTTTCTGGATTACAAAAGACACCTTTTTGCCCAGAACAAATGGTCACTACTCCATACTGCTATCATATCCAAAAATCACAAACTATTCTGGTCCTTAGTTTCTTGTTCCAATCAACTCCCAATTAGTTACTCCCCACCCCCTATCCTACCCTCTGACTGGGTATCCCACTTTTTGAATATTTTTACCTCACCTGAACCACGTGAGCCTTCAATCCCTAACCTCCCCAATTGTCCTGAGTGGCCGCCAGTGACCCCGGAGGAGGTATTAAATCTGATTAATTCACTGAAATCAGGAAAAGCCCCTGGTCTGGACCGTGTATTGGCAGAAATACTGACTAGCAATCCCTGCTGGTGGTCGGTTCCCCTATCTAACCTCTTTACCCAAATAAACAAATCGGGTATAATCCCCAATTCCTGGCTCTCCTCCACTATTGTCCCAATCTATAAAAAAGGTGATCCCTCACTCCCCAATAATTATAGGCCAATCAGCCTTTTGTCAATTATAGGGAAGCTTTACTCCAAACATCTTCTTACCCGTCTTTCATCCTGGGCCCTTTCTAACGCTCTCCCTGGACGAGAGCAAATTGCTTTTCGTCCTGGCTCCTCCACCTCTGATCATGCCCTCCTTCTTTCTTTTCTTGTTGAAAAATATACAGTCCATTACGGGGTCAAATTCATTGACCTCCGAGGGGCTTTTGATTCAATTAATAGATCCCTGTTGTGGGACAAACTTTCTAACTGGGGCATAGACCCACGCCTTCTTTTCCTAATCCGTCTCCTACATACCTCTAATTCCTGCACATAACACCCCCCTCTCTTAATGATTCTGCGTAGAGGAGGATAGAAAGACAATGCAATCCTTTTATCAGTGACTAGACTAGGTCTACTTAACTCACTGTCTTCTTTTCAAAATTACTGTGCAACAAACGATCTAACAATTAATGCGGACAAAACCAAAATCTTAGTCTTTGCCAAATCTTGGTCTCCAGCCCTTTGGAAGCTTGATGGCCTGTCTTTTCAACAGGTTTCAACCTTTAAATATCTAGGCATAACCTTTCATTTTCGCCATAATTGGAGTCACCATAGGAAATTTGCCATCTCCTCATCCCTTCCACAGTTAAACGCGATTGCCCGCTTTCACTATTCTGGCGGCAATCGATATATACCAGTGGCTCTTCAGATCTTTAAAACCAAAATTATTTCCCATCTTTTGTATGGTGTTGCCGTCTGGATCGAGGCAGCAAACCAAGACCTGGACCAAGTGGCTGCCTCTTTCTTCAGGCGGACTCTAGGAGTCCCCAACCTTATAAGACTTTCTACACTTGCACTGGAACTTGGTACTCACCTCCCTACCACTGTTGCTTGGTCCCTCACATTTAAGTTCTGGCTCCGTCTTCATCTCAATACCCCTCCTGATTCTCTCCTGAAAGATTTACTGGAAGACTCTTATACTTCCAAATGGTTCAAACTCATAGATTCCAAGCTCCTGTCACTAGATTTGACCCCGGAAATTTTGGCTAATACTAGTCTTCATAGAGCCCACTCTATTATCAAACTCAAACTATGGGAAGCCGAATTCAATCTATTATCCTCTAATCTTAACCCCACTTGTTCTCCACTTTTCTTTGGCCTTCCTCCTTCCTTTGGTCACCCCCCCCCCACTTATTTTAATTCTCTGATTAATCCTTTCAAAAGAAGAGCCTTTATATTAGCTAGACTTAACATTTTTCCATCTGCAGTTCATTTCGGCAGATTTTTGAATACCCCTCATGCTGATAGACTATGTCGTTCTTGTTCTCAGGAACCAGATACCATGGCACATATCTTACTATGTTGCCCATCCTTTCAATCATTTCGTGATATCCTCCTGAAACCCTTTGTGCCACCTCTGACCGGCAATTCCACTGAAGATCTCTCTGTCCTCTTGAATGATACTATAGAAGACATCACGAAAGCTGTTGCGGATTTTTTAGCTGCAATTTTAAAAAGGGAACCCTTTCTCTAACCCCCTCTATCTGCTCTCCCCCCCCCCCGTTTTAATCCCAACATCTTCCTGTGTATGTTGTCGGATTTTAAACATAGATGCTGTTCTATTGTAATGCCAATAAAGGTTTCCTGAACTGAACTGACTGTTGATGTCAATATCAGAAATAGAGGGATTATTTGAAGTTGTGATATTACCAAATACATTTGCTGACCATAATCTGCTTTTGTTAACATTGAATAAGAAGATAAGAAGATTTAATTGGAGATTAAATACTTCACAGTTAAAAAATCAAGACTTTATTGAATATGCCAAAACAGAAATGGTTTTCTTTTTTAAAATAGTCAACCGGAAACCAAAATACAAATAGTTTGGGATATGAGTAAAGCTTTTTTTAGAGGATTAGCAATAAGAAATGCGGCCAAACAAAAAACAAGACATAAGAGAATAAGAGATTATATGCAAAAGCTGCAAATGGAAGAGGGAGAATTCCAAGGGGACCCTTCAAATATAAGAATTCAACAAAAAATAAAGAAGATACAACATAAAATTAGAGTAATCCAAAAGGAAGAAATGGAAAAGAAATTGAGAATGGCTAAACAAAACTTTCTCTGAAAATGCAAATAAACCAGGAAGGTGGTTAGCACATAAACTGAAAAAGGAAAGAGAGAAATTATTTTAAGGTACTGAGAGACACTGATGGAAGAGAAAAAGTATTTTTAGAGGGGAGAAAAAGATTATTGAACAATTTTACCAGAATCTATATGGGAAAAAATAAACTTGATGGTGAGAAGCAATCGGAATATTTGAGAAATAATAACAAGATAAAAATAACAGAGGAACAAAAGAAAATGCTGTAAAATACAATTAGTATATGGGAAATAACTGAAGCAATTAAGAAACAGAAGTCACAGAAAACACCAGGTCCAGAGGGACTGCCCGCTGAATATTATCAAGTCAAGGAGGAGGCATTGTTGCTACCTTTTAAAAAACTGATTGATGAAATTTGAATTACCAAGGCAACTTCCCATTAAGCTTTGTGTTCAAATCTCAGTGGAAGAGTGGCGGGGTGGCACCCCTCATTCACATGACAGTATGTATGCCAATTTTGGATGTCACACAAACTTCATGAAGCAAAGGAAAGAACCCTAGGTAAAAGAGGAAGGAAAATGTGAGCCTTTAGCATCCATAATCTGCATCAGGCCCAAATCTTATACAATGTCTATCTATGCCAGGATGATCATTTCCCAACAGTACTTCACTACCACAATCTTATGAATGAACCCTTTGTGTCTATCACAATATTTTGAACATGTCTTAAGCTTACGTAAAATGATAAAAATATGAAGTTTTATTGTTGATTCTGCATGAGAGATTATCATTCATGCATAGACTTTGTGAGGGCAAGTATGAAAAGATTCATGCCTGATTATTTCTTAGTGAAATCATTTTGTAAAAATACCCCAATGAATCTGATGCTCTTAAATCAAGAGATTCAGAAAAGAATCTGTAATTGAATAGAATCTTTGCTCTGCCCCCAGTGACTGCATTTTTCCACACAATTCTTTTCATTGCTCAGAACTTTGCTATTAGTCACCCACTCAGATGAGCAATAAATTCATCTCCTCGAGAGTCAAGAGTTTTTTTTTTTCCTGTATTAACTAGGAAGATATAAGCTCTTCAACTCCTCTAATATCATTGATACATCAGCAACCAGATTGTTCACAACCATAGAATGTAATTCAGTTTGTTTAAACGGGAAAAAGGTTAAGTTCTTGGTAATGTAGAAACACTAAAGGTATGGCTAGAATGGACTGAGTATGTTTAACTAGAATTGCAAAAAAGGAGAGTCTAGTGCTCATGATGGTAGTTGGCAGATAAAAAGAATCATAATTTTCTCACTTAAGACACAACAGACAATTTCTGTACCAGACATGCAGTTATTCCCTCAGAAATTACAAATGTGAGTTTCAACCCACATGGAAACCAGTCTAGTGGTTTCATCTGTGGAAAAATCCCTATTCTCTCCTCCATGCTTATCCTTCAGCTGTCTTCCTGTGTCTGCATGTACCTCAGCAGCATTTGCCTGCCAGAAGGGGAAGGAGTTTCCCCTGACGGATTGCCCTTCTGAGGCAGTAAACTTTCTAGTTCTGCAAACCCTCCCCTGGAGATAGTTTAGGATGCCTTCTTTCATCTTCTGAGGTCACAAAACTCATGGATATTAGACAACCACCCCAGTTTTCCAATCAGGTGTTCAAAACTCATAGGTTAAGAAATGAAAAAGTACTTGCCCTCTTCCATGAGGATACAATTCATAGTTAACACACCGCTTAGGAGACCCACCTGGATGTGCATCCAACATGGGCTACGTTTATAGGAAAAGCTGATTTCCATGTGAGTTTTTGAATGTTTGTTCTGGGCCTTCGTTAGCATCAAATTCTGGTAATGAAGTTACAGAATATTGAACTGATTTTGGTGATGGTTGTGTAATTGTGGTGCTCCTTTGGGGGGGGGGGTGTACAACAATCAGCCTCCGTATGCAAGCCACTGATTCTGTCTGTCTCACCTGAGTGCTGTTGATCCAGGAGCAATGATAGCCTTGACTAAAACAAAGAGCCATTACAAAATGATAGATTTAGGTGGTGGTTTTGTCTTTTTTGCACAGTAATAAATTACGTCTATTCTTTCAACAGATTGGAAAAGAGGAATCCCATTTGCTAAATCCTAAGACTTCGACCCAGAAGGACCCAGATGTAAGGTCTGATACTTCTTATTTGTTGGGTTGAGATTATTAACAGACAGTATCGAAATACTCTGGGAATCTTCTATGTATTTGCCAAGGATCCGCAACTCGAGTGGCAACGCATCCTGGGACCGCAACAAAAAGATGTCCTTTCTCAAATTCTGTGCACATTAGATAACTCAGAAGGGCTGCAAACTTTCACTGCTCTAGGCATGAGAACTATTTCCTCTGAAGTCTGACATATATGGAGAACTTGTGGAAAATAGGGACAGTAGTGGTGTTACTTATTTACTACTAATTTTCAAACATTCACAACACAGTTTATATGACAAAATAAATAGATAGTGGTTCCCTGTTCCCAAAGGGCTCACAATCTAAAAAAGATGCAGAAGAAACACCAGCAAATAGTCATTGGCTATGCTGGAATGAATAGGGAAAAGTAGTACTTATTTCTGAGCAAACATTATAAGAAGATCTTGGCCATGGGGAAGAGCATTGCCGATAATATAACACCATGTTAAAGTGCCATTTGGAACACCTGTTTTAATTTCACTTCCAATTGTGAAAGAACAACGGAGTGCTAAAGAGCTCTAGGGTGGAAGCAGCCATAGTTGTTCCATGGGCAATGTGTCTCACTTCTAGCATACAACCTACAAGAAAAAATTTTGTAAGGTCAAAAATGGCCATAATATCTAGTACCTACAATTTTTTTAAAGGAATAAAATGTGTGATATCTCTATTTCCAAGCATGCTTGGGTCAGTTTGGATGCCATTTTAGCGCTGAAACCAATCTCATGAGGCATGTGTGAGCTCATGCTACACATACATCCCACCCTCCTTCCTTCCATCCCTTCCTGGTTTGTTTTGCTAATTGGAAATCAGTATTTCTCAGGGCGCAATCCTAACCTGGTGTTGCTTTGGCGAAATGCACTTGTGCAGGGCCAGCGCTGTTGCCAGTGCAAGCAGCAGAGCTGGCGTCCATGCGCTGCCATGCCCGTCAGCTGCACCGATACAGTGCTGGCTTGGCTGTACCAGTGCAGGGCTGCACCGAGGGCAGGCCAGAGACAGGTGGGAGGCATAACAGGGTGGAGATTGGGACAGAGATTGGAGACAGCCATTGGGCCATATCCAAACCCTTGTCCCCAGGCTGGGCAGCCCCGATTTGGATTGCTTTTGGCCACAATGGCCACATTGCACCTGCTTTTTTGCTGGTGACGATCTGAAAATATCCCCTTGCCTCACGCTGAATTGCTGCCGCCTCCTAATATGGTTAGGATGCAGCCCAGCTGCACTGGCCTGCCTATTCCAGCACAGGTTAGGATTGGGCTGCCTATGTTTGTTCCCCACTATACCACTTCACATGGTCCACCTATTGGAAGTACCACCAGAAGTATCTCCCACTGGATTGGGAGGATAGACACAATGCAACAAAAGAAGCCCAGGACAGATGGGAGAACTTTTTCAAGCTCACAAAAAGCGCACACTGGAGATCTAACTACTGCTTGTCACATTGCATTGCTGGTCTTGCTACCAGGTGGTGGGGTCGGGTGTGTGTGTGTGTCTCACTGTACCACTGGACACCACTTTAAATACCTCCAGTTGTAAATGTACCCAGTGGCAGTCCTAGCTTTTTTGCGCTCCAGAGCAGTCCCCTGGGCGCACAAAAGCCAACACTACTGGAAATAATTGTGATAACGTCACTGCAGTTACTTCCGAGCTACCCCTCCCCCTCTTTTTTAAGTTGAGGGAGGGATGCTCCAGCGATGGTTGCAATTGAGCTACCTCTGAAGTTTTCCCCCCACCATATGCCCTCTTATCTCAACTTTAAAAATGGAGGAGAGGGCGGGCAGGCGGGCAGCAGGAAAAACTCTCCAACAGTGGCTCAATTGCAGCCATTATGTCACTGTGGATGCAATCCTATACTGCGCCAGAATGGCAAGGCTGGCCAGCCTGTCCTAGTGTAGTATAAGTTAGGCTGGAGCTTCCCCATGGCAAGGGCACATTCATGCCCTTACTGTAGGGGAGGCTCCAGCCTCCCCTATGTGCTTCTTGGATCTGCGCCTGCTAAACAGCAGGTGCAGATCCGAAAATACCTCACGGTACAAATTGGGGCCGCGCAGCCTCCTATACGGGCCTAGGATTCAGCCTTATGGCCGAATCCTGGGCCTGCCTCCCGGACGGGCCGGCTCACCTGCCAGCCTGCCCACGTCCTGCCCACATCCTGCCCAGAACCACCCTTCTTGTGCCCCGTTCCAAGATGGCGCCTCTCTTGCACCGGCCAGCTTTGGCCAACACAAGGGAGGCACTGCGCAGGTGCAATGGGACACAGCGCAATTACCGTTGCTTTAGTGCTGAAGTGGGGATGCTACTCATCACCTCTGTGTCAGAGCTAATGATGTGGCACCAATGCAACGAAGGATGTAGGACGGCACTGCCTGTCACCACAATTATTTCCTAGCAGGTGGTGTTCTGGCCACCTTCTCCTTCCTTTCCCCCTTTAAAAATGGGTGGAAAGGAGGAGGCAGTTCACAGAGCTCTTTCTGAGCTTTTTCTGCGCTGCTGCAAGTGGTGCCTGTCCCCTCTGATATTCCGAGGGATCTCACACCACTGTCACGCCACTTTAAAAGGCATTAGGAGGGCCAGGGGAGGCTTTGCGGGCTCTTCAAATATGTCTCCCATATTCTAAGTGTGGCTGTACCAGAGATTTATACACAGCCAATATATTAGCCATCCCTTATTAATAAAAATAGTTAAGCCATAGACTGTAACTCTGGGCTAGTTTTGTTTATTAAACTTTAAGATAGCTCACCCTGCCTTCAATATCTCAAAGAGGCTCCTATATCAAGGTGTTGGGGATATGTAAACTTATTTAATTAATGAATCAATTGTTTCAATAATCTACCATTCTTTATTCTGTTGATAGTACAAATTTTTGCCATTGTTGTTTTTAGAAGTCCTGCTTCTTTAAGGCCAGAGACTACAGAAACAAGTGGTGAACCAGACAAGCAGGAAGTTAAAGTATCTCGTGTGAGGAAACTGACAAGACAGTACAGCTTGTGAGTACAATTCTGACATTTTCTCACATACACTGTTCCAGCTGTGGTTTTGGGGAGGCTAAACCCAAAGTATTTGGAAATTATGTGGGATGCCAACTAAACCATGAGCTCATATGGTTGAGTTCAGATAGATATATTTTGAAGAATTCTAGGCTTGAAATATTTTTAAATCTGAAGAGATGATTAATAAGATAAATGCATCATTTCAACAAAGATTCTAGATTTCTTGTTTACATTTTAGAAAAAAAAGTATCAAAATAGATATGCAATGGTATATTGCAGCAGTTCTGAAACGTGGGTCTAGGACCCAGCAGTGGGTCATGACCCAGTTTTTGGTGGTTTGTGAAACTGACAGGACAAATTAAGGTTAAACAAGCTGCTACTTGGGAGGGGAGAGCAGATCAGATAGGAAGCTCCACGGTTTGCCTTCTGCACAGGGTTATCCATTGAACACGCGGGAACCGAGCACCTCCCCAAATGTGCTCGAGATGCTGCAGGAGGGTGGCTGGCAACGCTGCAGCTTCTGGGGACTTGCAGTTGAAGGTGGAAAGGGAAGGCACAAGAAGAAATGAGCTAAAACTACTGCCTCCTCATGGCCAGGGCACCGGCATGCATGAGCAGCAGCCACTTTGAACTTCCCGCCAAACTGAGTGGGCTCCAATGATGCATCAGCTTTGACGGGGAGGCAGGACAAGCAGCTGTAGCAATGGGCCAGTCCAATGGCAGAAGTGCTGTCACTCGCTCTTCTCCCCACCCCAGCAGAGAGCACAGGAGTAGGCTGGCTTGGAGCAACTAGGCTTTTGGTCGGACCGTGGGGAGGTAGTGCGGTTAGGAGGCGTATCACATTGCTGCCTCAGGAGTGACTGATGCCTAATTAATGTGATGCACCTGCGCCACTACCACCTAAGGAAGAATGTGAGCGGCCCTGTGTTGGCCCATAACATCTGCCTATGCAGCCATAGAGCCCCGGCTTGGAAAGGACTGTTTTGCATCAGGGCAAGTCCACAATGTAAGGCAACCCTTCCGAGGCCAGGCACTGGGGCGTCTTGGAGAAGAACTTGTCACCAAGGCACCAGTGATGCCTCAGAAGCAAACTCATCTGCTCACCACCCCAGGCAGCCCTTCCGAGGCTGTGCAACTCCTTGCCACAGGAAGTAGTGATGGCGTCTGGCCTGGAAGCCTTTAAAAGAGGTTTGGACAGAGTTCTGGAGGAAAAGTCTGTTACAGGTTATAAGCTGTGATGGGTATTTACAACCTGCTGGAGTTTTGTTTTTTTGTTTTTAAAGAAATAGGCTACCTCAGAATACTAGATGCAGGAGAGTGGTAACAGGATGCAGGTATCATGTTGTCTTGGGTGCTCCCTGAGGCATCCGATGGGCCACTGTGAGATACAGGAAGCTGGACTAGATGGGCCTTTGGCCTGATCCAGTAGGGCTCTTCTTATGAGAGAGGCTGAGGAGGAGTAGGAGGGAAGAAAAGTTCTGGTGATGTTTCTGATCTGTGCCTTTATTTTTTTTAAAGTTCCTCGTGTTCCTGCACATAAATTCTCCAGTGTAGTGTACATGGGTTGGTCTTGTGAGATGTTATTGTTTGTGATATAGTCCATCAGTGGTTATTATCCATAAAGGCTATATTGAACTTCCAGATGCAGGGGCAGTATGTCGTTGTGCAGGGGAGCAATAGTAGGGGAGGACACTGATGTTCATCCATTGCTTTTTGGGAAATATTCACTGCATTTATTTTCTGCCCTTTATTATTCAATTCAGGTCATGACTATTACTCTCTCTCTCAGCCTGACCTATCTCAGAGGGTTGAGGACAAAAGAAGGGGAGGAATACCGTATGCGCTTGCCCCTGAGCTGCTTGGAGGAAGGGTGGTATAAAATGTGAAGAATATAAATAAATAAATAAATTTGTCGGGGGGGGTATCAAAAATTTATGGGCCCGACCTATAACTTTAATAATAATAGAAGTTTTCTGCAATAAATAAATAAATTTATGGGTCCCGGGTGTCAGATGACCTAGGTATGCTGCTAAGCAGACCTGTAGGTGCCACAAGTTCTAGCAGCTCTGAGACTAGCGTGCAAATATTTCCCTTCCCAACTATTTCATCTATGCCCCTAATCAGTGGTGTAGCAATGTACGTGCAGCAGGTAGTATCTGCACCAAGCTACATGCTGCCGGCTGCTAGTGGGGAGCAATCTGGGACTATTTTGTAGATGAATCTTTCTGTGTGTCTCCTGAACTGATTGTGTTTTAAATTCTGGGGTGACAATGCTTTGCTTTTACCACTGCTGTGGGGTGCAGCTACTTTGGGGGTGAATCTTTCTGTGTGGCTTGGAACAGAAAGAGCTACAAAAGGGGCTTCATTGTGGGGGCGGGGCTACAAAATCTTCTTTGTACCAGGTAGCAAATAGCTTAGCTACACCCTTGTGTTGAGGGGTAGCTAAAGAAGTGCAGGGGTGCAATTGTACCGGGCAACACGTTTTAGGGGAGCAACAAGCTGAGCTTGACACTAGTGGCTAAAATTGTGAAAACCTTGGTATGTATGACTAATACCATCATTATATACTACCTGATGTGGAATTTAATGCAGAAGTTTATGAAACAAACCAGAGAGTAATACAGTATATTTACTCTATCAAATATCATGGTCAAAACCAGAAATTAAAAATACAGCTCTCAAGTAAAAATTGTGGTTTGTTAAAGTTGCAGTTTTTAGGAATAATGCTGTCATGTTAAATACTATGCGATGCAGAATTTCATGCAGAATGAAATGGCCTCAAGGGGGGGCTGCCCCCAGTTGGCGCGGCCCCCTGCTGCTTGCCCAGGCACCCGGCGCGCCCCCCACCTGTTTCCCCTGGCGAACAGGCACCCCTCGAGGCCAGGGCAGCCGCGGAACAAAACGGACGGGCAGCCAATCACGGCAAAGCCCCACATAAGTCCCTCCCAGCGTTCCGGGAGTTCATTTGCGGATGACAACGCTGAACATAGCATTGAATTGCTATGGGAAAAAACTGGCTTAAATGCGGGGGGGGGGGAAACAACACCCACATAACAAGGAACCATTTGCTTACCAATGAGTAAATGCAATCGTATAGCTCAGTTTCGCTTTCTATAAGGTATTTCTATAAGGTATTTCTATAAGGTATATGTATTGAACATATTTCAGCTTAGAGGGAGGGACTTCCTTCTCAAGCGTTTTTGGGGCCTACATTTTCGGATCGGAACCATTCTGGTGGTGTTGCATTCCTCTCTGCCCAAGGGCGTTTCTAGGGGATGGCAGGGGGTGGCACGAGCCATGGGCGCCATCTTGCAGGGGGCGCCGTTCGCATGGCGCCCGCCCCCCCAAATGGCGCCCACTGTCCACCTGCTCCTGCCCAGGCCCTGCGCAGCATTCTCCTTGCTCCGGCTGGCCTTAAAGAGCCAGCCGGAGCAAGGAGAATGCGTTGCCACCCGGCGCCCCCTCCCGCTTCTCAAGGGGGGCGGGGTGCTGGGCGCCGCCGCGTTCTGTTTGCTCATGCCAGCTCTTTAAGGCCGGCACAAGCGAACAGAAAGAACGCGGCCAGGGATGCGGCGCCCCGGCCGCGTTCTTTCTGTTTGCTCGTGCCGGCCTTAAAGAGCTGGCCGGCACAAGCGAACAGAACGCAGCTGGGGTGCCGCGTTCTGTTCACTGTGGAGCAAACAGAACGCGGTGCCCTGGCCGCTTTCTTTCTGTTTGCTCGTGCTGGCCTTAAAGAGCCGACACGAGTGAACAGAACGCGGCTGGGGCGCCGCGTTCTGTTTGCTGCCGCCGGCCCTTTAAGGCCAACGGCAGCGAACAGAACACGGCGCCCCGGCCGCATTCTGTTTGCTGCCGCTGGCCTTAAAGGGCCAGCGGCAGCGAACAGAACGCGCCTCTTAGAAGGGGCGGGGCGCTATGTCATGACGTCATGATGTGACGTCATGACGTTGCGTGCCCCTAGGGGCGCATTTTCATTGGGCGCCATGGGCGCCCTTTCAAATAGATTCGCCCCTGTCTCTGCCTGCCCTTTTCAATGGACCAAGGCACAGTCGCCTATTCACGGGTAAATGCACAGTGTGAGACCCATGATAGACTAGCCCCTTCCCCTTTAGGCTTGGGAAACAGCTAGTCTCTGTGCTGTGAGAGGTAAGCGGATTCTCAGTTGTCTTGGTGGAAAGAAACATATTCAGATGCTTGAATGAAGCATACTGCAGTTTTTACGTTCAACACATGCATAGAGCACAATTCAGAAGGAGATCTGACCAGGAAACTCTTTTATATTTCACTGACAAATACCCTAATCAATAGACAGCACAGATAATGTTACCCATATCAAATCCTTCATTGGCATAACAGCATACAAAAGAAAAAATGAGAGGTTCTGTCATAACTCTTTCACAGGTATCAGATAGGCACGTTAAGTTTTGTTCTACACAACTCTATTGCCTGTTGTAAGAAAGCTGTTACTCTCTCAGTTTCTTCTACTGAAAAATCACTTAAAATATAATGAACTTCAGCAAAGTCAGAGAATCTCCTCCCTTTTCCCAACACAGGATCCAAATATCTCACATGTACCTCAGTATAAATTGGACAATAAAGGAGACAGTGATATGAGCAATTGTCTCTATACAGCCTGCCTACAGGGACAACATCTGTCTAAGTATGAGGGTGTTTTTTTAAATCTCCCAAATAATACGGCAGATGGCAAAACACTGAATCTTGCCAATGAAAAGGCTCTGAGTTTCTGGGGCACTGCAATGATTAGAGGTATGGAGCTCTTTGCCATATGTTACAGGGATCATCAGACTTATGGGAGAGCAGACTTTGTTTGCCACACTACGTAGGTTTTGCAGTTCAATATCAGAAAATCTGCATTTAATACTCTGGAATGCCTCTAATTGAGAGAGCATCCCTAAGGACTCTAATGACAACAGAATTGATTTTTTCCTCAATAAGAGCTAATCCCTTTGGATTTCCAGAAACAATTGATGAAGAAGGCTGCAAGGGTCATAGTTGTAAAGGGTATGCAGCTGGAATTTAATAACCATCAGCCAGGTCCTGGTTTCAATAAGGGAATGTCCTGTTTCTAGGCACATGGCTGCGTAGGACACACAGTATGGCAAACCCAGAATTTTTCAAAGGAATTTGGCCTGTATATGTTCCAGTGAACTATTTAAGACTTAAATCCAAAGAGGGATGCCATATAATAATTGAGGAATCTCTTTAGCATTAAAGACCTTTAGAGCTGCAGGAACAAACCAATTTCCTTTTGCAAAAAAAATCCCTGGGCAATGGTTTGTGAAGTAACATTGGCTAGATTTGCTGCCACCTTGCGATGCAAGGTCCAAGAGGTGTTATGTTAAAAATGGATGCCAAGATATTTAAAGTGCTTTATTTGCTCTAACCTATTGAATTTCCCATGTATATGATCTCCATGTTTTCATAAAGATAAGGATTTATTATTTTTCATAGTTCAACTGGCAGTTATTCACTATCATATACTCAAGGCACCTATGCAGCAGACGTTTTAAACCCAGACGAGAGCAAAATTAGCACTGCATCATCAGCATAGAGTAGGAGTGGTACATGGGTGGAACCCAGTTTGGGGCAATGCCCATCTACTCCTGCCAGATATGGGGCCATGTTATTCAGAAAGAGAATAAATAAGATGGATAAGATGGATGGAAATAAGAATAAATAGAATGCAACCCTTCTTGACTCTTTCGTTTGTGGGGATTTTTGATGTTAGTCCCCTACAGGTGAACATTTTATTTGGCAGATTGTAGCATAATGTAGCCTTCTTATGAGAAATAAGTCTCTTGTCCATCTGCAGCTGGTCTAATTTGCCCCAAAGTATTTCCCTGTCATTACAATCAAAGGCCCCTTTTAAATCTAAGAAAGCCATATATAATTTAAGTTTGGCCTTCTAGGTATATTTATTAAATCCAATGTTGATTTGCCGTGCTCGAAACCCACTTGTTAAGGACCCAGGATTTTCTGGCTTAGCATCCAAGAGGTAAGTTTAGCTTGAAGATGTTTAGCAAACAATTTGCCAATGATCGAAAGACGGCTAATGGGTCTATAATTTGAAGCCACTCCTGAATCTCCCTTTTAATGGATAGGAACAACAATCACATTTGTCCAGGTCTCTGGCATTAAGCCAGATCTGTCAACCATAGTAAAAATGACAGCAAGGGGGGGCATAAATCTGGGGCCTGATTTTAGGATCTCTGGGCCTGATTTTAGATATCACATCTGGGCCTAAGTTAGCTGTTGCTGTGTGATGAATCACTGTGAGTGTGATGAATCCTTCTGCCAAGCTGACCCAGGAGTGTTGCAAAAGTGTCATAAGGCACATCTGTGCTACAGCAGAGCAGGCTAGGCTGGCACAAGCATGTGCGCATGGCCAGGACCCAGCACCAGGTAAGCATGGTCGATTTGGAGCGGGGGAGGGGGGAGCCATGGGTGGGCCAGTCCTGGGAGGGAGGTGGAGAAAGGATCTGATGACACTTAAGCCAGATTTTAACCCCCATCTCCATCCTGGCCAGCCTTACTCAGAGCGCAATCCTAAACAGCGCTGGACTGGCGAGGCTGACAGGCCAGCACCATATCCGACGCTGTTTAGGAGAAGCTGGAGCCTTTCTGCGGCAAGGGAGCATGTGCTCCCTTACTGTAGGGGAAGCTCCAGCCTCCCCGCTAAAGAACGGGCGCATATCCAAGGAGACTGCACGGCCCGAATTGGGGCCTCACAGACGGGCTTAGGATGTGGCCGTATGGCTACCTCCTAAGCCCGCCCACATCCTGCCCAAGTCCCGCCCCGCCTCTCTCCCTCCCACCAATCCCTGTGCTGTCATGCAGGGGGAACGCGGGGGAACTCAGTTCCACTAGTTAAAATTAGGGCTGACTCCGCCCACTTCACTCTCCCTCCTCCCTCCTTCCCCCTCCCAATTCCTCTGCAAAGAGCTTTTCTTCTTGGTTGGCCGGCACTCAGAGGGTTAAAGAGAGCAACTCCGGATTCCTAGGGGGGGCGAAGGCAGTG
>JAJKFI010000080.1:4120838-4137222 GCA_029204185.1 Lerista edwardsae
GGAGGCCTTGGAAAGGCACTTCCAAGGTGTGTATGTGGGCATGGAAGGTACCAAACATGTATATGTCCCTGGGTGCCAGAGGCCTAAGCTATGCCACTGCCTTCCCTCCGTACTTAGTAGGCTAATTGACAGGCATTCCAAGACTAGCAGATTAGTGCTTTTTGAAAGCATAGATAGAAAGAGCAAAGTGGCAACAGGTATGGATTAGTTACAGTTGGAATACATTTCAACCTTGGACATGAAGTTGAACTGTAAGGGTATTGCGACTGAAAAAAAAAATCCCTTTATTTCAGTTGTTGTATTAAATGGAACTCACCAATGTAAGTGTGAAAAGAACCAGAAAGCCAATCAAACCTGAATCACTATGAAAAATATAAAACATGTCAAAGTGGATAAAATCATAAAATTTTAAAATCAGAAATTATAAAATAAGAATGTTATTTTATTTCAACAATTTCAACATGAATAGTCATGTGTTAATTTTTAAGATAGCTGTAGGGATATCAACAAGCTTTTTGCCTGTCCATAAGTACTGATTATTTGTATTTAAAGAATATGTAAGTAGACCTTAAAATGCAATAAAATGCCTGTGGCTGGTATACAAATTGTATTGTTCTAAGTTGTTAATGGAGTTATTTTCTCGAATAAATGGCCATTAAAGATTTGTGGGTAGTTTCTAGTAAAGCTGCTGACTAAGTAAGTTTTAAAGGCCCAATCCTGTCACTCTCAACAACAAACCCTCTATGTACTGTTCTGCATGTGCTGTGCATAGCCATTTATGCACACACCTACATGCATCAGCAAGGCTGGATCATGCCTTACATTTTTTTTAAATATACAAATTGAATTGAATACACTATTCGCTTACAAATCTGAACGAAAATGTAGTAGGATTGAAGGGGTGAGCCAAAATTAATAGCAGATACTTTGCAAGCATTTTCCCTTGAGGGAAAGAAGTATTTTATTTTATTTTTTAAATGCATCTAATATTACAGTGAGCAAAATTTCATGCCCTTTTAAACAATACAGTGATGAAGATGACCTTCCCCCGGCCCTGGCAGCAGCAGTGGGATCATCTCCACCACCCTCATCAACTTATCCTGTTTCACAGAAAACGACTTCGGAAGGACAGCTTTCATCATCTGCAAAGGTACCTATAGACCACTGGGATAAAAAGGTATAGACAATTGGTAGGGATGTTTTTTTCGGTGATCAACACAGAATGCTAAATAATGAGAATTTCTACTGAAAACACTACATAAAACAGAATTTAGGTCAAAACACAAAAAACACCACTTTTGCTTATTTTTGACAGTTTGACACAAATTTAGATCAAGTTCACAAAAATAACACCACTTTGGTTTATTTTTGAGATAGATTTGAGGAATCCACAAATAGTTTTCAGTAAGGGATCAGGAGGAGGAGTGGCAGAAACAGGAGGAAGCTTGCTTAAACATGCATGAACATGCATGTTCATAATTCACAGTGCATGCTAGGGCGACTTTAATGGAATGTGGAAGTAGTAAATAGCAGTTTCTTGACACTCCAAACTGCAACCAGAGTGCATCTTGGGAATTTTTGAGCAGGTTATTTTGGGCTGGGGTGTGTGTTCCAATAATTGCTTGCCTTTGTAAGGCCATTCACCCTTATTTATTGCGCTGTTTGTACAATTTGCCATAAAAATTTAGATAAAAACACATAACACCACAATTTTCTATCTTAATCAAGAAATTTGGGAAAAAATACTACCCCAAAAAAACCCCACCCCTACCAATGGGGTCAGTTGCAGTTCACAGCACCAATAAATTCATGGACATGGGCAGGTCCAAGATTCGGCCATATGGCCAAATCATATACCTGCTCAGGAGGCCGTGCTTCCCCAATGCGCTGTTTAGCAGGCACAGATCTGAGGAGCACATAGGGAAGGCTAGAGCCTCCCCTATGGTAAGGGAGTGCATGCTCCCTTGCCGCGGGGAGGCTCCAGCCTCTCCTAAGCAGCGCTGGATATGGCGCTGCCCTGTTGGCCTTGCCATTCCAGGACTGCTTAGGATTGAATAAGAGTTTTAGTATTAGCTCTGATACATGGAAATGGCAGCTGATATAACTTCATTCTGTATCATAACACCGTCCTTTTTTGCTCTCAGAACACAGTCTCATTCGTCAGTTTTGAGTTAAGAAAATCCACTTTTTGTTACAAAAACCAGGTATTGTTTATTTGGCTATAACAGCTATTTACAACCATTTTTGTCTCATAGGCACACTAACAAGGTACTAAAATTGTCAAGGCACACCATCAGTTTTTTGTTTTTTTTTTAATGATAAGGCACACCACACTGCCGGCAGGGGGCTCACATCTACAATGGCCCTATCATTAAATGACCCTCCCCCAAACACCCGCAGCACACCTGCAGACCATTTGTGGCATACCAGTGTGCTATGGCACACTGGTTGAAAACTTGATAGTTCAGAGATAATTCAATAAGATTTCTTTCATTACATTTTGCCTTAAGTTACACGCCAAGGGCGCAATCCAAGCCAAATTTCCTGCACTGGGGTAAGGGCAGTGCAGTTCTGGGGTAAGGGATCAAACATTCCCTTACCATGAGGAGGCCTCCGTGACTACTGCTCCACAGCAGGATGCAGCACCTGCCCCATTGGCATGGCTGTGTCAGTGCTGGAAAGTGGATTAGGATTGCGCCCTGACACACACACACACACTCTCTCTCTCTCTCTCTCACACACACACACACACACACACACACACACACACACGCACGCACGCACGCACGCGCACACACATTTCATACTAGGTTTGGTTTGCTCTGCAAACCTTTGCTAGTGGGAATTTCATTTCCTACTCACAGCACCCCCTACTGGCCCAGATGACTAATTGCACTGGAGTTGCTTGCTTGTTGCAGGAGGTCAGGAGACAAGGCAAGCCACAGGCTGGCAGATAAAAAGGTTCTGCGGGCCTCATTCGTGGACTGATCATGCAGGCCCATAGGTTGTATGTTTGCACACCTGCAGAAGACACTTGTATTTTGGTTTTTTGGTGTGTTTTTTTGGTCATGACATTTGCTAGCATAAAGATATGACACTCCAGATTTTTTCATGGAATTCCTGGTGAAATTCTGCATCCAACGGTATACAGCATGATGGCATTATTCCTTAAAACGGCGATTTTAAAAACCACAATTTTTACAAAAGAAGTTTTATTTTCCGTTTTTAGTTTTTTTGGCCATAACATTGCTAGAACAGAGATATTACACTCCTGTTTTTTCATTGAATCCCACATCCAACGGTATATAGCATGATGGTAATATTCCATAAACCCACAATTTTCAAAATTTGGGGTTTAGTGGTGACACACACCCCCCCAAGGATTGCACCTGGGGTGCCCCAACCCTGCCTCATAGGTACTATGCCACTGGCCCTATGTACCTATTGTGGAGGTATTATAACAGTTGTGGTTGCCCTCTCAGCCAATCCAAAATATTGTTACATATCTGATAATACAGTCATTCATGATCGTAATGTTGTATATGTGGAACAATATCCTTGCATTCATCATAAAAATTTCCAGTGGTTTTTCTTGAGTGTGTGTGTGGAATTGCTCTTTGCTGCCATTCACTCTATAATTTCATTCTTCTGGTTGCATTTAAGGATACAGCAGACATTTTTAGTAATCTAGTGTTGTACCATCAAATTGTAACATGAACAGAAGTCATCCTTTATCAGATGTTTAGCGGGGGAGGGGCAATGGGAGTGGTCACCCTGGGTGAAAAATTCTTAAGGGCACAAAAGTTTGTGCCCCTAAGAATTCAGGAGCCAGTAGTACCAAACCTCCGAGGAGAATGCCGATTGTGTTCTCCTCCAGGGCAGGATGTTATTGGCTCCTGAGCGGCTCTCCCAGGCATCAGGTGAAGCAGAGAGAAGCATGCCAAAGCCCCACCCCAAGGAGAATGCCAGCATTCCCCTGTGGGTTGGGGTGCTGCAGACTTCTACACACTTCTCCTGGCTTCAACTGAAGCTGGAAGAGGTGTGCTGAAGCTTTTCCTGTGAAGTTCTCCTGGGATCTCCTGGGGGGGGATGGGACACGAGGCACTGCTACCATTGGGGGGCACAATTTGTGCCTTTGCCCTGGCGCCTGGCAACACACACTATGCCTCTGCCTTTTATTAATATTAATACATATATTCGGAGTACATTTAAATGGGCAGTTACTGCTGATTTACCTCTGCAACTATTGCGTATAATATTCCCTGCTGTTCTCTGGTGTTAAATTAATACTAGAAGGTTTGGCAGTAGTCTCATGTTGTTTGTCTTGGGATGCTAGAAAGAGGCAAGAGTAGATTGTTAAGGAGTAGAGCTGTTAACTATTTGATTTAAAAATCTACGTAATTGATTGGTTCTTAAGCAGTTAATCAATTACATTTAAATAAAGTTATGGATCACAGAATGACAGCATTGTTTCAAGATCTCTGAAGGAAGAAATCAAAAATCCATCATTTGCAATCTTATGCATTGAGGGTTCCGCTGAACACAAGGGGACTTCACTTCTGAATAGATATGTATATGATTGCACTGTTAGTCCATGTTAGCCTTTAGTCTAACACAGTGGTTCTCAAACTTTGTAGATCAGAATGCACTTTTTAGAATGGCATGTGTGGTGGGACCGGAAGTGATGTCATTAATCTGGAAGTTATGCCAAGTGTCATCATCAAGCAAAACGTGCTGTCAGTGTGACGTAATCCAACGACACTCCTAGAATGCAAATTGGCATTCTTGGTCTGAAGCAAATGCACATCCATGAAACATCTTTCATAGAAAGCAAGCTTAGTACAAAATACATGGAAAAGCACTGAGCTAAAAAGAAAATTTTAAAAACCACACTTGAAAATGTAAACTGTTAAAGGAATATAGCAAGAATAAGGTCTGCAGTTTCCACGATGGCTGCTTCGAGCTTTCCGTGACCCACCTGACATCAGGTTGGGTCCCAACCAATAGTTTGAATAACACTGGTCTAACGTGTTAGCCAATGTTAGTCTTTAATCCTGTTCTTGAGTACAAAACCTCCATTTTGCTATGAGATGTTACAGTATCTCTTATAAAATCCAGTGATGATCAAATGGTTATAATGGAGTATCAGAAACATACATCCAGTTTAAGCATTTATCAGACTTTCATAGCGCAATCCTGCCTCTGACGTAGCATCGAGCAGCACCCCCACATTGGCGCTAATGCACCGAGGCCAGCTGTGGACTGGCTGCCGGCCGGCGCAGAAGAAAAACAAGGCAGGCTGAAGGGAGTGAGCGAGTGGGGGGAGGGTCTTTCTGAGAGGGCAGTGGGCGGTCTGGCCGGTGTGCCAGCTCAGGATGGGGTGGGCCCAGGATTTGGCCATAATTCTGAATCCTCGGACCGATCCCCAGGCCACATGGCCCTAATTCAGGCCATGCGGCCCTCTTGGATCTGTGCCTGCTGATCCGAGGAGTCCATGGGGGAGGCTAGCGCCTCCCCACGTGCAAGAGTGCGAACATGCCCTTGCGCCAGGGAGGCTCCAGCAGGCCCACCAGCCTCTCCATTCCAGCACAGTATATGATTGCACCCCAGTGATGGAGTAGTAGTGCAGGTGCCCTTCTCGACCACGAACCTAATGTATTATGCATAATCTCAACATGGTAAGGCTTCATGAGGGTGAAGGGGCTTCATGAGGGGTGGGGGAAATGCAGCCAGGCAATTCCCCCACACCTCACCCTCTGAAGAATTGTGTGAACCTATCCTCAGTTCTCCACATAGAGTATAAGTGCACATATTCATATCTCTCCACAGTGGACAGTAAGACTGTTGCCACCTAGAAATCCTCTGAACTTGGCCATGTGCCCCATCAATGATGGCATCAGGGCTCAGCCGGATTCAGCACTAGCCAAAGGCCCACCATCATCAAAGGGCCCATTTGACCAAGCCAGCCCCCAGGACCACTTGCTGAAGATGCCATCAAAGGGGGCTTTGGAATTGCAAGGCCCATAGTTCATGGCCCACAATGACCTAGTGGCAGCACTAGGCCCCATTCATATGCTTCCTTGGACAGCAATCCTCTTCACCTGGTGGAGGAACAAGAGCATTGTTCTACCATGTATACAAAATGAGATGTGAGGCGGGTGCTATGTGTGTCACAATCCTATTTGTTCAATGTTTCCCACTTTTTTGAGGGGGGAAAATAATAGAAATGAAACATCCATTCATACATAGTGCGCTCAGGTCACTGTTACATTATGCACTTGGTATGAGGAGAGGCATCCAGGTCCACCTCCACAATTTGGAGAAGTCTCCAATCTAGTAAGTTTATAAACTGGACCTTATTCTGTGACCAAAAAAGGAGCTGGAAGATTCGCAGTATCTTCTCTTCTTGAATCTGTTGCTGTGGCTTTGATCCTTCCCAGTGCTAATTGAGATATGATGCATACTTCATACCATTAAATTACTAACACTGAACATATTCAATTTTGAATGCAACTATTTAACAAGTATTGAACTCTTGTTGTTCTTCAGAGCCCCATGGATACTGGAAGTATGTTTCCCTTGGAGCCAGGAGAACTCTTGATGGATTTCACAGAAGCAACCCCTATGGTAAATTATTTCAGTTTGCAATCTCTTTAATAAGACTGTCTTATCCTTGCTTTTGTAATAACACTTGTCTAAAGTGATTAGCTATATATAGCTAATGGTGTAGATTGTTTGGACAGATTACTACTTTTGGCAAATTTTGTTTGGAAGCAGCTTCTGAAAAATGTTCCCATAATGAGTTGGGACTGTTGGAAGTCCTTTTGGAAAGTAAGTCACAATTAGTGCAGAAATCCGTTTTGAGGAGTTGGGAGGGGTTGCGGCCCCCTAACCCTCCGAAGGGCTGATGCTACCCCAGTAAGTACAAAAAAGTCTTTTTGTTTGCGGCCTGTGTGCAATTGTGAAGGTTCAATCCAGTGGCATTGCTATGGGGGCGGGGAGCAGCCCACCCTAGGTGCCAACCTTAGGGGTGTGTTATCATTGCACCCCAAATTTGTGAACTCGCAGTTTTATGGAATAATAATAATAATAATAATACATGTATTTATATACCGCCTTTCTTAAGGTCACTAGATTTCTCTAATGATTACAACTCAAGGCGGTTTACATAGGCAGACTTTTTCACAAACCCGAAGGTTTTTACAATTTACAGAATGTTCTATCTTTCAAGAACCACATTCAAACAGATCTTTCTTTCTGGATTTAGCCTTCTTTCTTTAGCCACCCGTCTGTCGTCTGCTGGCTGATGAGGCTTCCCTGCTCTCACCAGAGACGAAGCTGCGTTCAGCACACTCCTCCTCCCACAAGGCAGCTGAAACTCAGCTTTTAATCAGCCGCAGTTTGCAAGGTCTGCCGCTCACACAGACTTCCAGGAGTCTCGAGCTCACGACCTTGAGATCTTCAGTTGTTATCTTCGGGCAAACGGAGGCATTAACCCTCTCGGCTAAATCTTCTGCCCATCATGCTATATGCCGTTCGATGTGGAATTTCACCTGGAATTCAGTGGGGAAAAAAGAGTGTGATATCTGTATTCTATCAAGTTATGGCCGAAAAACAAAAAACCCCACTTTTTATGTAAAAGTCACCGTTTGTTAAAATCGTGGTTTTTAGGAATAATAATATCATGTTATATACCTTTGGATGTGGAATTTCACAAGGAATTCAGTGAATAATACCAGAGGGTAATATCTTTATTCTAGCAAATGATATGGCCAAAAAAACCAAAACCAAAACCCAAAAATACAACTTATGCAGGGGTGTCAAAACAGACAGCCCACAGACCCTTTTCATCTCCCCCCCCCCACTGCTTATCTGTCTCTTGGCCTCGGGCAGCAAGCAAGCAGCTATAGCAGCAGCAACCATTTCTATTATAGCAATTGGTCATCCAGGCCAGCAGGGGGAGCTGAGAGTAGGAAATAAAGCTCCACACCTAGCAAAGGCACAGAGGAAGGCCAGTGCAGGCATGCAGAGCTAGCAAAACCTAGTAAGAAGCAGCCATGTGTGTGTGTTGCTCCTAATTCTGCCCCCCCCGACTCTTCCCTGGCATTTCCTGCAAGCCATGCAACCACCACCTTCAGATTACCTTCTTCTGCCTCAGTAAGAAACAGCAAAATGGTAATGCTGGTGGTGGAAGAGAGAGGGATGGCTGCAAGGCAGTCTCTCTAGAGCTCCAGGTTGAGTGTCCTTGTTTTAAGAAAGCTCTGCTTTAAAAGCAGTTAAGCACTGCTAGGAATGGAGCTTTCATGGAAAGGGGGCTGCTTTCAATGAGAAGTGACTCTCATGTGTAGGACTGCAGAAGTACTTTGAGATGATGAAAATGGCTTGTGGAGCTCTTTGTGGGGGAAAAAGGGCCAATTGGCTTTTTAAAAAATTAACATTTGTTCCTGTTAGGAATATGTTGTTTTGTTGGTTACCAATCTGCTGGGTGACCTGAACTGTTTAAATAGTTAAATAAATGAATACAGTTAATGGGGGGTGATGCCCTACCCTAGTGATGTCGCTGGGGGGAAGTGTGGATGGTGTTGGTCACTGGCTTAGATGACTTTTAAAGTCATCAAGATGACTTGATAGTCATGGTGGATTATGATCTGTCAGTGGTTATTAATCATGATGGCTATATTCAACCTCCAGATGCAGGGGCAGTATGTCAGGAGAGCAATAGCAAGAGAGGGTACAGGTGTTCATCCATTGCTTGTTGGTATATATTCACTGCATTTATTTTCTGGCCATCATTATTATTCATTTCTGACTATTACCATCTCTTAGACTCATCTCCTTTATAGAGTAGTTGTGAGGACAAAAGAAATGGAGGAACCATGCATACTATCTTGAGCTCCTTAGAGGAAGGGTGGTATAAAATGTGGTGCTGTGGGGGTGTCTAAAATTTCTGGGCCCTGGGTGCAAAATGATCTAGCTATGACACTGGTTCCATCGTTACAGTCACCACACCCTTTAAGGGTCAGTAACTGGGCTTCCCTGGCTGGGTTGCCCCAGTGTCCCAGTTTGGGAACCTCTGCCATAGTGTCAAACCTTGAGGAAATTATAACTTCCTGATTTGCTCAAGTGATTTTTACTAGTTTCTTTTTGTATCACAATTCAATATATATCTTGAAGAGGGAACACATTGCTAAAACACTTCGAGCAGCGCAATCCTAAAAGGTGCACAACCTAGCACTGATGTGGGGGGCACCGAGTAGCCCCCCCGCGTTGGCGCTAAAGCAACAGGACCAAAACTGCAGGCAGCACTGGTCCCGTTGCACCCGCACCACGCCTCTCTCGCATTGGCTGAAGCCAGCCAGCACGAGGGAGGCACCACTGTTGGACAGAGGAGGGAGGGGGTGGGGGGATGGTGTGCCAGCCTGGGAGGGAGGCCCTGATTTGGGCTGCACGGACTCCTCAGATCTGCGCCTGCTGTTTAGCAATCAATCAATCAGAACCTTTATTGGCATAAAAAAAAAGAAATTACAGACAGATTAAACGTATCTCCCATAAGTAAATATCTTGCCCACCCTATCCAGTAAGGTGGATACCAGGAGCTTAACCAGTGGAGACCACTTTTAGAGTACGTCTAGTCATTATCCTCTTAACATACTTGCCATCATCTCTGATAGTCCTACTTCAACTCCCCTCAAAATATATTGGGTTTTAGCCAGATCACTCCAGCCAGAACAATTGACCAGGATTGGAGTGAGATAATTCAACCTCAAATCCTGGTACAGTAATATAGTATATGATAAAGAGATTCTATACACCCTAAACAACATGAACATAACCTTTCCTCTAACGGAATCCCTCTAAACCTCCCAAACCACAATTCGGAAGGGATAGCGTTGCATCTGGTCAGGGTGAAAGCCCTACGCTCTTGAGGGCACACTAAATGATATACTGTAAATACTCAGGCCTTCTGCCAGGCGTAACGGGGAGCTGAAAATAGAGGGGCAAACAGACCTTAGAAGCCTTACCAAATCTGTTTTGTTGTTCAACGTCATGAAGAAGAGAACTGGTTTCAAAGTTCTAAAAGCTTGATCTGAGGGCAATTCATCCAGATCAAGGCCAATGGACTGAACCTTTCTGTTAAATGAGTCCCAGGGTAGTCGCCGAATCCATCAAAAGATTCCAAACTATTCTACTCTGTCTGGTAGTGTACTTTTAGCCAGAATCTAAAGACCCTTAGCCAGGCCAAGGTCTCCAGAGTCAGCTGACCTGACTTAAGACAGAGGGCCGTATAAGACACACATCCAGGCACCCCAAAAATTTTATGTAAGAAGGCTGCCTGGATTCTCTCCACTGTATTATTAAATGCAGATACCCAAATTGGGATTCTGAATAGGAGCTGGGAGATACTTTTGCATTGAAGGTCATTAGGGCAGCTGGAATGTAAGAATTGCCCTTAGAATAAAAAAAATCAAAGTGCCGTAACTTTAGCTGACTTGACTATGGCATTATGGTGAGGGGTCGTGTGGGATATTGGAAAATCGACCTGAGTGTACAGCTGAGGGGAAGATGTTGAACCTCGCGAGCATGAATGCTCTCCTCTTGCCAGGATTGGTCAGTGTGCTAAAATAATTATGGGGGCGGCCAAATGAGGGAGGTAGACCAAAAAACTGAGGAGAGCAAGTGGGGTTGAGATTTGAGAAAAGTTGATTAAATTCTGCTTCCCAGAGCTTGGTTTTGATAATTGAGAAAGCCCTGGAGAGGTTAGTGTCAACAAGGGTTTCGGGGGATAGGTCTAAGGATAGAAGTTTGGCGTCTAGAAGTTAAAACCATTTGGAAAGGTATGAGTCCTTTAACAAATCTTTTAAGAGAGAATTGGAGTATTTAGATGCAGGCGGAGCCAGAACTTGAAAGTAAGGGTCCACACAGTAGTGGAGGGAAGGTGGATTCCTAGTTCTAGCATCATCATAGATAGCCTGATTAAATTAGGGACCCGCAAGATTCACCTAAGGAAAGAGGCAGCCACTTGGTCCAGATCTTGGTTTGCAGCCTCTATCCAAATGGGGGCACCATACAGAAGTTGAGAAAAAATTTTGGTTTTAAGGATGTGGAGAGCAGCCGGAACGTATTGGTTGCCACTAGAGTAATGAAATCGGGCAACTGCATTTAGATGGAGTAAGGTGGAGGAAATGACAGATTTTTGATGTGAGAGCCAGCTGAGACGAAAGTGAAAGGTGAGCCCCAGGTACTTGAATGTTTGAACTTGCTGGAATGAGACGGAACCTATCTTCCAGGTGAATGGGGCCCAGGATTTAGAGAAGACCAAAATTTTAGTTTTCTCAGAGTTAATTATTAAGTCATTGGATAAACAGTATTCGTGAAAGGATGACAATAAATGACGTAAGCCTAAGCATGTGACTGACAGTAGGACTGCATCGTCCGCGTAGAGAAGGATAGGGAGGGGGACACCATTGAGAGAAGGAGGGGAATTATCGCAGTTACGAAGTTGAGGAGGTAAGTCTGCCAAGAATAAATTGAAAAGGAGAGGGGCAAGGATACATCCTTGTCAAACTCCTTTACCAATAGGAATCCTGTCAGACATAGCCTCTGGGCCGTTAAAGCGAACCCTACAAGAGTTAGATGTGTGCAGGCGACGAATTAAGAATAAAAGACGGGGATCAATCCCCCTACCCAGCTGGCCAGCTTGCTCCACAACAGAGTCCTGTTTATGGAGTCAAACGCTCCACTAAGATCAATGAAGGCCGCGAAGAGCTTGGCCCCATGGTGGACAGAATATTTCTTGGCCAGATGGTATAACAAAAAGGTGTGATTGACCGTAGAAGTGCCCGGGCGAAAGCCAATTTGTTCTCTGCCTGGGAGGGCTTTTGAGAGAGCCCACGATGTAAGTCTGGTAGGTATATATCCGGAGTAGAGCTTCCCTATAATGGAGAGCAGGCTGATTGATCTATAGTTGCCTGGATGGGAAGGGTCACCTTTTTTGAAGATAGGCACGATAGTAGAAGATAGCCAGGAGTCTGGAAGGAGACCAGTTTGGTTAATCAAGGTTAGATAAAGGTTTCGACCACCAAGAGGGGTTACTAGTTAGGATTTCGCTTAGAATGTTGTCAGGGCCTGGGGCTTTATCAGGTTTCAATGAATTACAAATCTTTCCCGTGCCAATTCACCCGTGCCAATACATCCCCCTCCAGCAATGTTCCTTCCTCAATTCCTGCGCCTGTCTGGGTAGACCACTTTTCTAGAATTTTCTCTGCTTCTGACTCTTCCGAAGCCCCTATTTTCATTCCCCTAAACTTACCAGAGGGACGTGGTGGCGCAGCGAGTTAATCCGCTGTCGCTGGGCTTTCAACCGCAAGGTTGGGAGTTCGAGACTGCGTGACGGAGTGAGCTCCTGTTGCTTGTCCCAGCTCCTGCCAACCTAGCAGTTCGAAAGCACCTAAAATGCAAGTAGATAAATAGGGACCACTTTGGTGGGAAGGTAACGGCGTTCCATGTGCTACGGCGTAGAATCATGCTGGCCACCATGATCGGACAAAAACGCCGGCTCACAGGCTTTGAAACGGAGATGAGCACCGCCCCCTACAGTCGGTCAAGACTAGACCATTCGGTCGTGGGGAAACCTTTACCTTTAAACTTACCAGAATGGCCACCTGTCACCCCAGATGAGGTGATAGAGTTGATTAATTCATTGAAACTTGGTAAAGCTCCCCCTGACAGATTAGTTAGTAAGCCATTGAGGACTTGCCTTTTTCACCCCATCGCTATATTCAGTGTGATGACTATACCAGGGATCTCCAAACCCTGGCCTGCGGTCCATATGTGTCCCACACGGAGTATTTGTCCTGGCCCACGGGGAGAATTTGATCTGGCCCACTGGACGACTTGACCCAGGCCACATCTGGGCCACCAGAGGATATGTCCCAGTCAGCAGGCCACATCTGGCAGGAAAACTTGACTATCTTTGCCCACAGCAACCTGCTGATAGCCTGGGTATGTAGAGTCTTGTGCAGAGAGATACTTCCAATGAAAATGCTTCCCTGAATATCACCGCCGAAGGCCCCCTTGCCTGCTACTCCCTTCTCCCGTCTCCCCTGCATATTGTAATCAATCAACCTCTCAGTGCATAGGTTCTCCAAGCCTGTATCATAGGGCGAATACAAAAAAGATGAAAATAAAACCTATTCATTCAAGTTCCATCTCTAATATAGTTATTATTTATGCATTTATTAAAATTAATTAAACTTATTTATTTCCTTGACATAATGTCAAGAGATACAACGCGGCCCTCATACCAAAAGGCTTATAGACCCCTGCACTAAGCACTGGGGGAGCAAAGATAATTCGCTGAGTTTGATGATAAGTAGCAGGCTATGTTACAACCCTGCAAAATGCCTAAATTGCTGCTGTTGCAGTCAGAGGCTGGTAGAAATTAAAAAAAAAATCCATTAAAAACGTCTTACTAATGCTGCCCCACCCTGGGGTCCTCCTCTGCAAGGGACACTAATAGCTAAGCTCTGTACTTAGAAAAACTATTTTTTCAGATTTATTTATATATATTTTGCATAATTGAGATAAGGATCAGCACAAAGGTCAGTATTAAAATCACTTGCACAGCAGCTTACCATGTTTGCATGTTTGCATCTGTTTCAGGCATATGGAAACATTGAATTTTTTTCAAGGCATTTGCCTCCATTTGGATACCCCTGGACACTGTGCACAAATGAATCATTGGCTGTGATGTGTAAATGCATCTTGTGTCTCTTTTCAGAGCATGTTAATTTTCTTGGCTCACTCAGCCTTTCTCTGTTACCTTTGCCTAGCAGCAAACGGATATCCAGTACAGGGTTTTATAGTCACTTCTGACACAACTAAAAGGAATTAACAAATGCTGAGCTGTAATGGCCAAGGGAGTGTCTTTTCTTTAAGTTTTGTGCATTATATATCATTCCTAACTAACCAACTATACTGTGATATATATTATTACATATCATTCCTTAATAAAACAAGCAAAATTAGATTAACTATATTTTTATACTCCGATCAGTTTAATTTATATTCCTATTGAATAATGCAATGGTTCTCAAACATTTTAACACCACGACCCACTTTTTAGAATGACTATCTGTCCAGAACCCATCAGAAGTGATGTCAGGATAGGAAGTGCTGTCATTATGATGCCAGAGCCTGCTGCTTTCCTGAGAATGCGGCAATAAGTTGGGTTATTTCTCAGCCATTTCCCAATAGCAAGGAGAATCAGAAAGAAAAAAAGCCTATTTACAACCTTGACACAAGCAAAACAACCACACAGCCCTCCTCCTTTCCAGCATTTCATCTTCCCACATTTCCAATATAGCTGCTCTAGGTGCTTCGTGATCCCCCTGAAATTGGCTTGCAACCTGCTGGTGTTGCTGGTACCATCTTGTGTGCTCCCTGAGGCACCTGGTGGACCACTGTGAGATATAGGAAGCTGGACTAGATGGGCTCTTGGCCTGATCCAGCAGGGCTCTTCTTATGTTCTTTATTAAAGCAAGTTGCAGAATTAGTTTTAAAAACAATTTTCAATTGCAGGGCATACAGTGTGTGCACAATCTGTTCAATATCTACTTCTAGGTTTGCTAACACCCCAGGTTTGGCTGGGAGACTCCAGGAATTAGCATCCATTTTAAGGAAGAAATCATGGAGATTTTAATGGGGCCTTTCTTGCATAATGGTGTTACATTATGGTTGGGGAAATGGTTGGGGAAAACATCTCCAGAAATTGCTTCAGTCATAGGAAAGCTTCAGGGAATGATGTCCAAATAGAATGCATGAGTAAAAGTAATACAGTTGTTCGTTCTGTTAATGTTTGAATCTTCATCATTAGCTTCTGCATGTGTGTTGAGGTCTGCCAGTTAATTTGAGTGCTGTTTAAATAAACCATTCTAGTGTGTCAGTCATTATGCTGGCTTTGCAGTGCTTTGCTTCATATTCTTCCCTTTGTACACTCTGAAACTAACATTTCTTTATCTTCCTTAAAGATAAAGACATTCCCTGCTGATACATCTAATCCTTTTTTCGATCCCTTTTCATCACTACCACAGTTTTCTGTAAGTAGAAGAGGCAACCAAAAACTGCATTTAACATACTTGCAAGTCCAGTGTATTTTTTAAATAATGTCCATTAACGAATCACAATACAGGCACACTACAACTATGGTTCAGCCTGAGAATTAGATTATTATAACTTGTGGAATGAAAGTTAAATCCATACTTTGCCACAATGCACACATTCTATTTTCTACTGGACTAGCCTAGCTGAGATAACAAATCAACATTCCTAAACTTATTTGTTCATGGTTTGTCTAATAAGTAATGAAAACTGGTTTAAGAAAATCAAGATTTATAGAGCTGCAAGGCACTCAGATCTTCTTAAATACAGATTTTTTTTAAAGAAAATATGAGCTTACCCAAGCCACTTTATTTTTTAAGTTGCGATTGCCACATTGCAAGCTAGAGATCCCTCCTGTTTCATTAACAGTCCTACAGCCATGAAAGAGGGGGTATGCTTCTGATCTTGGGTATACTGACACAGGCCCATAGTATCCAGCATAAAAGAGAGTGACTTTAGCTGTTGCCACTTATAGCAGATGGCCATGTGCTTATGTCCTGTTTAAACTTGTGCTATGCCAAATGTTCACTTCGTAGTGTTTGAGGATCAGCAACTCCCTCCCCACCTGCACGCTGTCACATCCTTTTCTGTGCAGCTGTTGCAGCTGCAGGGGCTTACTCCAAATGTCCCCTTACCCCGAGGAGACCTCCAACTGCCAAAAATCCCCTTTGAGATGCAGCGTAGCAGTGCTGCCATGTGGAGATATAGGTTGGATTGGGCTGACAGATTCTGTAGTTCAGTTCCTCTGTATGTTTTGCTATAATGCTCAATCTGATTTGGTTGCAAATGTATGTGTATCCTTTCAATACTTGTTTATTTCAATGTCAAGTGTCTCATTTGTTGTTTGTGCAGAAAAGTCATAAGCTTTCATGGCTCTTTCTTTTGTATTTATAAATATGCCACATAGATGCCACATAGAGAGAAAATTAAATGTTCTGTGTGTGGGGGGGGGACTTGTTTTCAATGAGTTTCATCTTACATGTTTATGCAGAAAAGTCTTGAAGAACAGTGTAGAAATGCCCTTTGTTTTGTATACTTCAGTATGTTACACTGTACATTCCTGTTAGTTCATAAATCTGTAGATTTACATTGCTGTAGAATTACATGTGGGCCAACATTGCTTATAAGTAATGTGTGGGTGATATGGGACTGGAGAAACAAGAGGCAATAAATTCTCTCTCTCTCTCTCTCTCTCTCTCTCTCTCTCTCTCTCTCTCTCTCTCTC
>JAJKFI010000080.1:4137232-4197316 GCA_029204185.1 Lerista edwardsae
CTCTCTCTCTCTCTCTCTCTCTCTCTCTCTCTCTCTCTCTCTCTCTCATTTTCATTTAGGCAGACTTTATGGACAGTAAGCTACAATGCTGTGTTGTACAGTCATCTCCAAAAATGTTATCAGTAGCTACTCCAGGACCTGTTCAGAACATTTATTCATCAGACAAACCTATTCTTCTGGCAGACAGGTATTGTGTGATCCTTCCATAGACATATTTGTGCCTAGCTTTCCTCATATTCCCTGGAGCCTATCTGCATGGCATCTGAAACAGTTCACATATGTGATGGTCAGGCGTTGACAATGGAAATCTTGGGTGGGGGAGGGATGAAGAAAGCTTCAATGTTTTACCTAGACTTCCAGAATGCCTAAGTGTTTGTGCTAGCCAAGCTTTCCTCCTCTTTAGAATGTTGGAACATTCTTTGACATATTGTTTTGACAACCCAACTGCTGTCTGGGATGCTGACTGTGATGGTGGTGTAAAGATGTCACCAGGGAAGTCTTTATCAGTGAAAATTTTGTTTCCTTCCATATAAAAGAGTATCTATACTTATTCAGGCAATAACCTATCTGTCAGGGTCTGGCCCAGGCAACCTGCTTGCCAGGAGCCTCCGGCAGTGCAGCAAGCCCTCTTCTGGCTGGCAGTGATGCCCTAGTGTATTGGTCTTCAACCTTTTTCAGGCCATGACCCCAATATATACATGAATAAAGTATGAAACTGGAGACCCCGTTGTCGTTCCTTCCCTTCTCCTTCTTCCTTCCCTTCCCATTGAACCTACTCCCTGCCCCATAATGGTCACCCAGCATTGTTTACTGTAACCAAATATTGTTGTTAGAGAATGCCTTCTTCACTGTTGCTGCACACTGGGTCAACACTTTCATTGAGTTATCCACTAGCACCCCAGGATCTCTCTCCTGAGCTGACACAGGAGACTCGTCTAACTAGTGATTCATCTAATCAGCCAGCAGAGCTTCATTGTAACAGCCAGGTGCATTCTGGATGACTACCTATAGTACGGCTGCTGAAAGACAGTGGCTTGTGTCCATCAAACATGCTGTAAAGCACATCCACGCCAGTGCTTCTGGCGCAGTGCCAGTGCAGGCACTTGTGTCAATGCTGCAGTGCCAGACCAAGCCCCCAGAAAGCTGCTCCCGCACCAGCTGAGTTCAGCTGGCACAGGGGCTATTCTGGACAGCAGAGAGGTCGGAACAGGGAGGCAGAAGGGTGTTCTGGCAGGCAGGGCGAAACAGGGAGGGGGGTGGAGCCTGGATGCAGCCATTAGGCCGCATCCAAACCCCTGTCCCTGAGCCATGCAGTGTGCGCAGATTTGCGCCTGCTACACAGCAGGCACTGTTCAAAGCAGCCCCATGGGGTGGCTGTTGCCTACCCCGAGGTAAGGGGATGGATGTGCCCTTGCTCCATGGAGACTCCAGCCTGCTCCTATCCTGTGCTGAATACAGGATTGCACTCTAACTCAGCCAAGTATGGGAGCTCCAACAAATTCCTGTTGTGCAACCCATAGAATCATACCTATCATTTCTCTGAGCTTATTAAAATCAGCCTTCCTGAAATCAAATGTGCAGGTTTCACTGCATATTACCTTTGTTTCCCACAAGATTGAGGATTCCATCAGTTCATCATCACTTTTCATTCATCACGTTCCTACTATTTTGACCTCATCAACCAATTCTTCCTTATTGGTTAAGATCAAGTTAAGGATGACCCTGCCTCTCTTTCCTTCCTCTACTTTCTGGAAGATAAAAACCATCCCTACTAATGGAGTACACCAGATACCTCCCCCTTTACCGGTGGTGCTCTAGTCCAGTGTTCTTCACCCTTGTTCATTCCTGTAAGATGCTGAGTCCCCACCACTGAGGCTTCGCGACCCCATTGGGGGCCCAACCCCAAGACTGGAGAAAACTGCACTAGCGGAATCCCTGCAGTATGGCCCATGGATTCACTGAGACTGGCTGTGAGGAGACAGTGGCAGCCAAGCCGAGTGGGGACAATGTGGCAGGCCACAAATCATGGCAGTCATGACCAAGTGCTGGGCTTGTCCTTTGCCCCTCAAGGCCTTCAGGGCCGACTTCCAGCCCCGACATGGATTGCTGACAACCTGCCTCTTCTGCCCCAGCCGCCAGGGAGCTGACACCGCAGTGGCAGACTGAGCAACTCCTCCCAACTGCCAGTCTCCAAAGCCAAGAGCAACATGGGGGCAGGCAGGGGAGGAGTGAGATGAACACTGGGGGCAAGGAGGGCAAGGTGTTGAGGTATGCATAAGCACAGAAATAAACAGACATCACAAACACCCTGAAGAGTACAACTACTTGCAATGCAATGCTAGGCATTTCTACTCAGAAGTAAATTTTATTGCGTTCAATGGTACTTACTCCTTGGTATGTGTGCGTAGGATTGCAGTCATAGTCAACTACTTGAATTAAACTTACAGGAGCCATTTAAGATTTGCATGCTGTGTTTGTATGAATAACTACAGTGAACCTAATGCTGCCAAGTGCAAACAAGTTAAGCCAAAAATCATGGACTTTGCCATGCCCTGTGGATAAGTCGAGGGGAAAACTTAGGGGTATCTGCAATTCTTTGAATTAGATCATTTTGTCTGATTTTACCCAACACCAGAGACTGACAAATGATCTACCAGTAATTGTAACCTAAGAACTGTAGTCTATGTATTAAATTGCAGGGAAAAACAAAATAAAAACAGCAACATAACAAGCAACTATTAAACCAGTTGTTCCCAAACCTTTTAACACTGGGACCCATTTTTGAAAATGACAGCCTATGGGGACCAGAAGGAATTTCATTGAACAGAAGGGATTTCATTAAAGACAAAGGGGAAGGCATGCTAGAATAATGAAACAAGGCACACACAAAAACCTTTCAAGGCTAGAACTGATTAAGCATATCTGCCTGGAATAGAGGAATGCATGTCACCCTGTTGAGCTCAGTTTAACTTCTTGCAAGGCTTCTTTACAGGCTTGAGCTGGCTTTTGCAGGGATAACTGTTGTGCTAGATTCTCTCTCTGCAATCTTATGTTCACAGTAGGCTAATCAGTTTCCCTTCTATCATCCAAAACCACCTTAGTTTTACACAAGGCACCACTAAACCCCACTACCCATGAAAAGGCAAAATGCAGTCAACTTGCATGCTCAGCTACAAAGATCTTCCTTCCTCCTCCAGTTGGTGACTCCAGGGGCATGACAGCCACGCAATAATTCCCCAGTCTCCAAGAACAGCCTTAGTTCCAACCACAATCCCAGTCCCATCTGTCCACAACCCTTTTCCACCTCTCTGCACCCACATCACTGCTCCTCCCAGGAGCTCCTTTTATCCCTAGGACCCTTGTTATCCCCAACTGGCTGCAGACAAAGGCTTTGGGGTTAACCCTATAATTCCTGGCTTACAGACAAGGGCCACTGCTGATACCATTCCCTATCTCCTCAGGGTCATCTTCTGCAATTTCCATTACCCCTCCCCCTAAGTGGATTTGTTATGTTCTTGAAAGGAAGAGGCAGGGAACAGTGTGTGTGTGTGTTGCCTCCTCTTCCCTCAGATTCTCCTATATGCCTTGAGAGAAGAGCAGCATACCTGCCTGGGAGTAATGCTTGAGAATAATAAAAGAGCCCGTTTCTCTCCCCCCCCCCCAATAGTTTGCACAGTACCTCAGCAACACAGCTGTCTGGAACAAAAGAGAGCACATGGTCTGAAAGCTCACCCTGAAAAGACTCTGCCCAAAAGCTTTCTGCCTGTTTTCCAAGCAGCCTGTTTACCTTTTGCACATGAATGCACAATCCTCAAATGTAGAGGTTGAAGAGTCCTGCTGAATTCAGCTCATGTGTTGCCATAAACACTTGCTTACTCATGAGTAAACACAACACTAGCTCACTTTTGCTTTCAATAAGGTTCAATATTTCTCAGCTTAGAGGAAGGGACTTTTTGGGGCCTATGTTCATCAGATCTGGATCATTCTGGCAGCGTTGCATTCCTCTTGGTCTGCCCTTTCCAACGCACCATGGCATGGCCGCCTACTCATGAGTAAACATGCAGTGTGGCCCAGTTTCACTTCCCATAGGACTCCATTCATTTTCCTTAGATGCTTCTGGGCATGCTCAAGGCTGAGCATGCTCAGAAGCCTCTGCCGCTCCCTGGCTTACAAGCATGGTACTCAAAACAGCTCGGCCATCCACCCATCATGTGACTTTAAGGAATTTACTGTATTCAATATAAGTCGGGGCCAGGTTTTCCTAATCAATTTTTAGGCATAAATTTCTTGACTTATACATGATTATGTATGGTAACCAAAGTAAAAAATTGAGAAGATAGCAACTTGAACCAGCAGAACTGAATATAGCATCGAATTACTATGGGGAGAAAAACTGGTTTTAAGGTACAGAAAGAAACACAACAAAACACCATCATAGCAAGGAACCATTAAAACATTGAGTAAATGCAAAGATGTAGCTCAGTTTCACTTTCCATAAGGTTCAATAAATTTCTCAGCTTAGAAGAAGGGGCATCCTTCTCCAGTGTTTTTAGGGCCTACGTTCATCAGATCGGGACCATTCTGGTGGCACTGCATTCCCACGGCTTGCCCTTTCCAATGGACCAAGGCATAGTTGCTTACTTGTGAGTACACTTGCAGCATGGCTCAATTTCACTTTCCAGAGGGCTTTATGCGTTTTCCTAGGCAGCTTCTCAGCATGCTCAGAATGCTACTGGCTACAGCCAATTAGAGATCTGTGGCTTACAAACACAGTCAGATGCACTTGGAACAGCTAGGGCAGGAGGCTCCAAACTCCGACCTGCAGGCAGGATCCAGTACCTCCCCTTTCCTTTCCCTGTGTGAACCGCGTAAGACTCCTACTACAGCTCCCAGGAATCTTCGCAGCCAGCAGCTTCTGGGGTCTCCTGCCCTAACAAGCCACACACCGAGCATTCTGCATGTGTGCGGCAGGAAGTGAAGGCCCCTGGGAGCCGTAGTAGGAGTCTTACGCGCCTTCCCTGGCAAAATATAAAGAACCATTTGAGCCAGAGAAGATCTTTCCTGCTGCAGCAGTCTCCATTTTGGAGACCTTGCTCTGCTCACCATGTGACTCAATGTTGTTGTTGTTCAGTCGCTAAGTTGTGTCCGACTCTTCGCGACCCCATGGACCATAGCACGCCAGGCCTCCCTGTCCTCCACTAGCTTCCGGAGTTCGCCCAATTTCATGTTCATCGCTTCGGTGACACTGTCTAACCATCTCATCCTCTGCCGCCCCCTTCTCCTTTGGCCTTCAATCTTTCCCAGCATGAGGGTCATTTCTAAAGAGTCCTCTCTTCTCATGAGGTGGCCAAAGTATTGGAGCTTCAGCTTCAGGATTTCTCCTTCCAGGGAGCAATCAGGCTTGACTTCCTGTAGGATTGACCGATTGGATCTCCTTGCAGTCCAGGGGACTCGCAAGAGTCTTCTCCAACACCATAATTCAAAAGCAATGTGACTCAATACATTTACCATATTAACCAGTTTTCTGGGCAATTTTACGGCATGCATTTTTTGACTTATACAAGAGTTATTTATGGTATTTCGAAATAAGGCAGTAGAATTTCTCTCTCTCTCTCTCTCTCTCTCTCTCTCTCTCTCTCTCTCTCTCTGTGTGTGTGTGTGTGTGTGTGTGTGTGTGTGTGTGTGTGCGTGCGCGCGCGCATGTGCATGCGTGTGTAAAAATATTTGTGAATGAACAGAGAGTACTGTCATGGCTTATTGTGATAACGGGCTGATGATGATTGAAATGTATTGGGAGATTTTGATACATGTGACCATACATCAAAGCATCCTAATAATAATTTAGCACCATCTAAATAATAGATATTTTCACTTTTTGCAGGAAGAGCTTTTATTTTTTTATTGTTTCCCAAAAGAATTCACCATGTTTTTGGTTTGTGAGTTATTTTCATTTAACCATTTCATTTCTTTATTTAGATATGTTCAATTAAAAATTCCCAAGGCAGTGCCGCCTTCCTTCCGTACAGCACCAGCTTGCTCTTGTTTAGTGTTTGTAAAACTGTGGGCCTGATATCAGGCTGGGGGCAGTCATCTTGGAAGCTGCAGCTTACTCTCGCTGTATTCTTTTTGTGAGTGCTAACAATGAGGGTTTATTTTTAAATCTTGTTTTCAGTGGTTTTTTAAAGAAAAAAACCTTGTTTTTAACATTTTAGAAAATGTCACGTAACATTTTCTTTCTATCAGGTATGTTTCATGGTTGTGCAATTGCTTCAGTCTGCATTCCAGGAGTATCATTTTATTATGTCACTTCCTGCTTAATGATGTCACTTCCAGCTGTGACAGCACTTCCAGGTTAATGATGATTTAAATGTATTGGGAGATTTTGATACATGGACTCACATTGTGATATGTGAGAAACTTCTCACAGTTCCGTTGGATCCCGACATGAATGCCATTCTAAAGTGTAAGTCTGGGTCTAAAAAGTTTGAGAACCGCTGCTCTATTTCCATTATTTATATTGATCTCTGGGGGAAGTTACTTTGCTGAAAATTTTTTGGTTCAGTTTGTACTTCAAAATGTCAGACCAATATGCTTTCTCATTCAGCAATCTGCTTTCACTTCTTTTAAAAAAACTTATGGTTGTACTGAGATGTTAATCCCTGCTAACTGGACAAGAGACACTTTTCCAAGTGATGTTCCTCTTACGTTTAGCAGGGGGAGAGTAATTGTCCCTCTTCACTCTTGCGCAGTGACTTTTCTAGTGGGTGTTGCTGGTGGTGCTCTGCACTTTTTTAAGGTTGTGAGCCCTTTGGGGACAGGGAGCCATTTAACTTTGTGAACTTGGTGTTGTGAACTGTGTTGAAAAGCAGCATATAAATACTGTTGATTGATTGATTGATTGCTATCAGAAATGTGTACTGTAATTGCTTATATGTTCATTAATTCCACAGTGCTGAGACTATGAGGCATGAACTTGAGCGAGAAAAGATTATGAAAAGACTGCAAATGACAGAATTGTGAAAATTCTCACTTCTGCCTCACATGAAGAATGGATTGGGGCCTTTTCTGTGCCTTCTTTCTGTTTACATTTCTCAACTTCTGTATACATGCCACATAACAGTGACATGTTGCAATCCTCTTGGATCCATCACAGTTGGCTAAAATTAAGTTTGATACACAGTCCTTTGCATGTCTACTCAGAATTTAGTCCCACTATAGTCAATGGATCTTACTCCCAGGTAAGTGTGGATAGGATTGAAGCCTAAGCTTGGTATTATTTCCTGTTGTTTTTATGTAGTTTCTTGTGGAAGCTATCCCAAGCATCACTTTTATGATAGAAAAGTGATATATAAATGGCTAAAATCAATATATTTTATACTATGGCTAAGCTTCAGAAATGACAAGTTGCATGAGCCAAAGGGGACTTGCCCCTGCTTTTTTTCAAGCAAAAAAACACCAAATTCTGACAAATGATCTACCACATCCTGTATAGCAAACTGATTTTGAAACTTTCTAAAACATCCTGTAATATGGCATTGGAGACTTCTATTCAAAGGAAATAAAAAGTCAAAATAGCCATTAGGCTTTCATAAGCCTATTGCTGTTATTAATATTAGCCTCAGTAGCTCTTTCACTCTCAGCCTATGATTCTCTATGTGGTGTATTTCCCTCAAGTCCTTTGGATTTTATGTAAACAGAGAAATGAGGTTGAGGTTTGGTTTTGGTAAATTGACAGCAGAACCTAACACCAAGGCATGTATTATTGATTTCTACTCTGCAACTGTTTTGTATATATGTTAATAACTGCATTAAAATAAATGTTGTGCAGAATATTTTGATAGCAGAAAATTGAATGTCATTTTGTAGAACTGAAAACTGCACCAAACTACTGCTGTTTGTTTAAAAAAAACATAAATCACTGATGTTTATCTTTTTAAATGGGGAAAAATTAATTACCCTAAGACTGTTACTTTCCACAGAAAACTAAAAAGCTATCTCTGAACTCCTAGATTCCATTATTATACAAGGAGGAAGCACACAATTCAACCTAAAACTTCATTCAAAAGCCCTCTATTTTACAATGTATAAGTCAAAAAATTCACCCTGAATACATATTTACAAGTCAATATGGTAAACAAAGCTTCTAAAAGCAGCTGGGAGAGGGGGGCTGGGCTAAGAAGCAGAGCATTGGGGAGGGTAGAAAAAGCAATTTTACTGACCAATAATTGTTCTTAGGCACCAACAAATAAAAAGCCAGTAGCCAGTTTGTTGTCTTCTCCAAACAGGCGGAGAAGAGAAGGCACTTAATGTGAATTGTAATCATTATGAGGACTTCTGCTACAGAAGTGCTGTACTGTGTTCCTCACTAAGCCTACAATTTCCATAAGCACGTTCATCCCTCTTTTTTCCTACTTGGAGAATAGTTCCATTTCTATGCTGCCTCAGAAGCAGGTGAAAGGGCTCCATTTTTATTATTATTATTATTATTGGCTGTATGTTGCTGCCTCAGAACAATTACTGGTAATCATTTTTAAAGAGTTTCATAACCACCACTCCAAGTTTTACCCTCCATTGATCATAGCAAATTTTATGATTTTTCACTTAAAACTTGCTGTCAACTTATCCATGAGATTGTCTTATACATGAGTACATAAGGTATTTTTTCTGACCTTACATACTTTACCTAGGGATTGTATAGAGTGCCTAGATATTTTATAGAATGCCTTCCCCATCTTTTTGGCAAAGTATGATATAAGCTTATTTCATTCTAACCTTACATATTTTACCTAGGGATTTTATAGAATGCCTAGGTATTCTATAGAATTTCTATCTTGGGGGGGTGGGAAGAATAATATAATAGACAATAGGGGAACACGTTATTAACAAATTGAAATCTAAAATGTTATTAACAAACTGGCATTAACAATCTACTCTCTGAAGCCTAAACTAAATAAAAATATTCTGATGCACATTATATCATTTTAGTCTTCTATTTTTTGCAACTGTCTGAATGATATTTTGAATGGCACAGAACATTTTTCTTAACACAACAACATTTCTTAGTTTGACACTTTGTCCTACACATTTACTTATCAAATCCTAGCCCACTTCTCATGGACTATTATGGACTATAGCTGACCTGAGTGAGATTTGTTTATCCATTGGGATATCTCCCAATGCCAATAAAGGCTTCCTGCACACAGAAAAGTATGATTTGGCATAAAGCTGTTTGTGTTGTGCCCAACAAATAGATATCACCCTTCACATCCATAACGATGGCCAAAATACTGCAAGCATCTCCACGTCCTTTGTCATATAATCAGAACTGTAGCACCACACTTAGCTGGCAGAAACTTATTGTTAGATTTTTTTCTTCATTTTAATTGCTTGTAATTTAATATTACGTTTGGTATCTTGCTGATTATTGAATAAATTTTTTATTTCAAACACAGTGAGCACAAAATAAGATCACCATATCCCTCTTCATTAGAACCATGACCACAGATGACATGGATATACCATATAGACTTCTGTATATGTCAATATCAAGGATAAGTCAAGGGCCAGTTTTAAGCCAAAAATCATGGAATTTGCCATGCCCCATGGATAAGTCGGGGGTAAAAGGGGTATATGCAATTCTCTGAATTAGAGCATTTTGTCTGATTTTAACCCAACACCAAATTCTGACAAATGATCTACCACTAATTGTAACCTAAAAGCGGTACAGTCTACCTATTTATTGAAGAGAAATAAAAAAAGGAAAATTGTAAGATGCATTTAATTATGAGCAGCTTATAAAATTATAATTGATGCACCTTATAAAATTATAAGGTACATCAAGTGTAATCATTGTCATGTCAGCAGACATAACCATAGAAATAAAACATATACCCCATAGAGCCCAACTACTTGCAATGCAATCCTAAGCATGTCTACTCAGAAGTAAATTCTATTGTGTCCAATGGTACTTACCTCGGAGTACTTACCATTGGACACAACAGAATTTACTGTGTGCATAGGATTGAAGCCACACTCAACTACTTGAATTAAACTTACAGGAGTCATTTAAGATTTGCACGCTATACTTGTATGAACAACTACAATGAACCTAGTGTCAAACTCAAACAAATTAAAACCAGTGGTGTCATCTACAAATGAACTAACGGAACGCTGGGCGGGACGTGGGCGGGGCTTCCGCGTGATTGGCAGCCCGCCTGTTTCGTTCCGCGGCTGCCCTGGCCTCGGGGGGGCTGCCCCTGGTTGGCGCCCCCCCGCTGCTCGCCCAGGCACCCGGCACCCCCCACCACCATCTCCCCCGGCGAGCAGGCACCCCCCTGCTCTTTCTAAAGAGTCCTTTCTTCTCATGAGGTGGCCAAAGTATTGGAGCTTCAGCTTCAGGATTTGTCCTTCCAGGGAGCAATCAGGCTCGACTTCCTGTAGGATGGACCGATTGGACCTCTTTGCAGTCCAGGGGACTCTCAAGAGTCTTCTCCAGCACCATAATTCGAAAGCATCTATTCTTCGGCGCTCTGCCTTTCTTATGGTCCAGCTCTCACAGCCATACATAGCTACTGGGAAAACCATCGCTTTGACTATGCGAACCTTTGTTGGAAGGGTGATGTCTCGGCTTTTTATTAAGTTGTCTAAGTTCGCCATTGCTTTCCTCCCAAGAAGTAAATGTCTTTTAATTTCATGGCTGCAGTCACCATCTGCGGTGATCTTGGAGCCCAGGAAGATAAAGTCTGTCACTGCTTCCATTTCTTCCCCTTCTATTTTCCAGGAAGTGATGGGAGTGGTGGCCATGATCTTAGTTTTTTAATGTTGAGCTTCAAGCCAATTTTTGCACTTTCCTCTTTCACCCTCATCAGCAGGTTCTTTAAGTCTTCCTCACTTTCTGCTATTAGAGTGGTGTTGTCTGCATATATGAGGTTGTTGATATTTTTCCCAGCGATCTTGATTCCAGCTTGTGAATCATCCAGCCCTGCCTTACTCATGATGTACTCTGCATATAAGTTAAATAAGCAGGGTGACAGTATACAGCCTTGTCGTACTCCTTTCCCAATTTGAAACCAGTCGGTTGTTCCATGTCCAGTTCTAACTGTTGCTTCCTGGCCCACATACAGGTTTCTCAGAAGACAGATCAGGTGGTCTGGTACTCCCATCTCTTCAAGAACTTGCCACAGTTTGTTGTGCTCCACACAATCAAAGGCTTTAGCATAGTCAATGAAGCAGAGGTAGATGTTTTTCTGGAACTCTCTGGCTTTCTCCATGATCCAGCGAATGTTGGCAATTCGATCTCTAGTTCCTCTGCCTCTTCGGAAACCAGCTTGTACATCTGGTAGTTCTCAATTCACATACTGCTGAAGCCTAGCTTGTAGGATTTTGAGCATCACCTTGCTAGCATGTGAAATGAGTGCAATGGTGCGGTAGTTTGAACAATCTTTGGCATTGCCCTTCTTTGGGATTGGAATGTAAACTGATCTTTTCCAGTCTTGTGGCCACTGTTGGGTTTTCCAAATTTGCTGGCATATGGAGTGCAGCACTTTGACAGCATCATCTTTTAAGATTTTGAGTAATTCCGCTGGAATGCTGTCACCTCCACTAGCTTTGTTGTTAGTGAGGCTTTCTAAAGCCCACTTGACTTCACACTCCAGGATGTCAGGTTCGAGCTCAGTGACCGCACCATTGTGGTTATCAGGAACATTGAGATCGGCCTTATAGAGTTCCTCTGTGTATTCTTGCCACCTCTTCTTAATCTCATCTGCTTCTGTTAGGTCCTTGCCGTTCTTGTCCTTTATTGTGCCTACCTTAGCATGAAATTGTCCTTTGACATCTCCAATTTTCTTGAAAAGATCTCTAGTCTTTCCCATTCTGTTGTTTTCCTCTATTTCTTTGCATTGCTCATTGAGGAAGGCCTTCCTATCTCTCCTTGCTGTTCTCTGGAAATCTGCATTCAGTTGGGTATATCTTTCTCTTTCTCCCTTGCTTTTGGCTTCCCTTCTTTCCTCAGCTATTTGTAAAGCCTCTTCAGATAGCCACTTTGCTTTCTTGCATTTCTTTCTCTTTGGGATGGTTTTAGTTGCTGCCTCCTGTACAATGTTACAGACCTCCATCCAAAGTTCTTCAGGCACTCTGTCTACCAAATCTAAGCCTCTAAATCTATTTGTCACCTCCACTGTATATTCGTTTGGGATCTGATTTAGGTCATACATGGAGGGCCTAGTAGTTTTCCCTACTTTTTTAAGTTTAAGCCTGAATTTTGCAATAAGAAGCTCATGATCTGAGCCACAGTCAGCTCCAGGTCTTGTTTTTACTGCCTGTATAGAGCTTCTCCACCTTTACACATCATAATAAATAATGTAATAAAGGTATCATTACATACCTTTACACATACTCTAAGTTAGCTGAAAAATAACAGCTAGAAATGTGTACTGCATGACCAATCTTCTAAGACTAGTGTGACTCTTGTAGTTCAAAGTCCCTCATCAAAGTGGGCTTAGTTTTGCAAGTAGTCTACAGTATTTTTGGCACGTGATAATAGTTACCAAATGTCTTATCAAATGCCTCATATACATACAGTGTTCTTTTCTACAGTTGATCAAGATCCACTCCGGAATCAGCAAATGTAGATGAGTCACATGTTGGACCGGCTCACACTGGATGAACTGCACTTAAGGTCTTACTGAAGCTCCTGCACATTTGTACTCCCTGAAGGGTGTAATAGGGTTAGGGAATTTGAGCCAACATAGGATAGCTGCCAGGGTCACTTTTCCCTGGGCTGAATGTAGCCTGTAATGATGTAGGAGAGTGGAAAATCCATGTCTTGCTTCTTTGTCTGCTGTCTTGAAAGAGACTTTGAGTCTAGAAGATGTTTCTGTCAATAGTATTTTCTTATACAAAATCTTCCTTCTCGTAGTGGTCCTTGTCTTAGCTTGGAGTACTGTTTTGGACAGGGTTAGTAACATCCACAGGTTTGTGAAACTCACAGGACCATGCATTTCCGTCTGGTTTTGTTTTCTGTAGAAAGCACATCATGGCCAGATTTTCTTTAATCTGGTGTTGGTCCATGCTATTTTCTGCCAGTCTTTGTGATTTATGGTGGCCCCCTAGTTGATGACAATAAGTGCATTGTTGTCTGAGCCGTACACGCTTGAGCACTCATCCAAGTTTACAGGGGTCACAATTCGTAACGTAGTCATAGAGCTAAGGTCTAAGAGCTTGTCCCAAACAATGATATTGCTAAGGGACAGAGTTGGGTGGGGGTTGATTTGGTCTTGTAAATGTTCCTAATATTATAAAACTTTCAGGATCACAAGTGATATGGGTTCTTAAGAAGTTGTTGCAGTTTTGTTTAAAAATGCGATAATGTAAAATGTTTACATTTGTATTCTCCAATACCAATTTTTACTGAAAGCCAAAGGGATGGAATTTTTCTCTGCAGTCCAGCATTATTATCTCCGTTCTTCATAAACACTGTGTAGTGTTCCAGGTCAGCACTAGGATATGGTCCACACCACACCATGTTTCTTATTCTTACACTAGCAGCCCAATCTGATGCAGCTGCAATGCAGCCTCAAAATAAGGGCATGTTTGTCACCTTGAGGAGGCCTCGGCCACTGCCCTCCCACCACCACAGGAGGCAGTGCGTGTTCCCTTGGCATGGCTGCATCAGTGCTGGAAAGTTAGTTAGGGTTGGGCTGTCCGTTCTCTCTCAAATTTTCTGCTACAGGTATTGTTCCCACATTCATGTTTGTCAATTGCCACTTAATAGTCACTTTCTTTAGACCAATATTTTTAATTTAACTTATTTTGGAAGCTCATTTTCATACATTTTACTAGCTACTGTCTCTGTCTTTGTAATTTTCAAGTGGAATATTGCTGTTTCATTTTTGTTAAAGTCCTCATGCTCAAGGGGTTTGCAATAAGTATTTTAGCACTGATTTTTTATTTTTATTTTGTGCATGCACAATCAGCCCCAAATGTGTGGTTGCGTTTTTTTGTGGTTTTTTTGAAAAAGTGCTATAAAGAATATATTGGAATGACAAGGGCATTGGGCATCCAATTTACGTACACCAGCATGGTACCAATGGAGCAGCAGCCCAGAACAAGAGATAGCATACATATGTTTGTCAGAGAGAACCATGCCTTGAGAGAGGCTTTTGTGGCTAAACTGCTTACCTATTCCTCTGTATTCATGCCTGCAATAAAATAACTGAAAAAATGAAGAATTTTCTGTTTTGTTTTTAAGCATCAAGGATTGTAGCAATTGTGGTAGATAGACAAGCACAGGTCACAGGACCTAGCAACCAGCACCCACTCCCAGCCTATCTTGTCCTGTCTTGAGTTACTGGGATAGTAGATCTTGCTGCCATTATCCATAAAGAAGACCATGCTGCCATGGTTCCCTTGCAGAAAAAGGAAGAAAACTCCATCCCAGAATGATGAAGAGCCCCCAAAATCCCTGGAAGGTCACCTTAAAAACTAGACAGTAGTGAAGGCTGGTATTTGGGATAACAGATCAAATTGGTTTCCTCCGGGCAGCCAATTGTAAGTTGCCCCTGCACGCGGAAGATCAGCATTGCTGAAATGACCGCTGCTGAATCCTATGGGGCTGGGGCAGCCACCAGAGTCTCCTCAGGGCAAGAGAGCATTTGCCTCCAGCTAAAGCCTCGGTGGCCCAAATGGGTCTCCTGGGATCTGCACCCGCTATTTAGTGGGTGAAAAACTAAAAAGGCCAGTGTTGGCCTTTCTGGCCAGAGAGGGGACATAGGATTTGGTGGCAGAACCCCAGTTCTCCCTCCAGCCTGCCTTCTCCCCTCCCAACAAACCTGCCCACCGCCCAGCAGTAAAACTTGTTGCCCTGCACTCCTGTGGTGACTCTCCAGACACTGAAGTCCAGCACTGGCCCTGCAGCCTCACTCCTGCAGCAGGAGTGCCTAATGGCACTTTTGTGTTGGCAGTTACTGTGCAGCATGGCGGCAGCCAGCCCCGACATAGGATCAGGCTCCACGTGAACTGGAGGTAAGATGGTAAAATACAAATGTATTAAAATGCTGTAAAAGGTATTGAAGCAATGGATAGAAAAAAATGTAAGGCTCAAAAAAAAAAAAAAGTACTGGAAACCCCAGGGGAGGGGGAAGACAAGGGTTGGCAAGGGTGTTAAAATGCACATTGAAAATAAACCACTAATGCAACTTTTCTGGATACTTTCATTATCCTATGTACTCAGCAGGATCAAGATCTTGTACTCATACTTTCCCAAACAAACAGGCAACCCCCGCCCCTCCCCAGTCAAACACCAGACGCTCCGGAGTTGGACAAGGGAAACTGCCCAAAGACGTTTATGCAACCTGACTTTTTACGTGGGCTGAGCCAATTTCATCTGAGAGAGTAGCTCTTGGGGGGGGGGGAGCAGCCAGAGCCTTTTACTTTCCTACTCTTCATGAATTCACAGTGCAATGAACGTGCTCAGATCCAAATTCTTTGTTTACCAATCAGTTGGGGGAAAGAAACAGCAAAATTTGTGACTACTTCTGGAGAACTCAGGAGTCTTGTCAGTCCCTATGAGGCAAACTGAAGAGTCACTTCAGGCAACACATTTAGGGGCAGCCGTCTGTCAGCAACCTCCCTCGCTTGCCCCACATCTCTTTGAAAGCTGCCAAAATTGGATCAGGGACCTCCCAGGTCAACCCGTGAATGCTTTAACTGGACTCGGGATTAACAAAATAGCTGTTTGCAGCCTCCTGCCATCCTTCTGTGTGTATCTCAGTGCAGAGGAGTATGTGCACTATCAAGCTTTGCAAATGCCATTAGGCATCTGCACCAGTGGAACCCAATAGGATTGACTGCCCATCATGAGGTTCAGAGTCCAACCTGCACTGCACATCCTGCTAGTTCAGGCTCCTTACGCTTTTTGGCATGAGGGCCGCATAATATATCTGATACGATGTTGAGGGCTAGAAAATAAATAAATAATAAACCGATGTTCTGAAGAGTTTGATTAAGGGCGCAATCCTAACCAACTTTCCAGCACCAGGGTAAGGGCAATTCAGCTAACAAACATTCTTACCTTGAGAAGGTCTCCATGACTACTGCTCCACTGCAGAATGCAGAACAAGCTCCACTGGCACAGCTTTGTCAGTGCTGGAAAGTTGGTTGGGATTGCACCCTGAATACAGTAAGTAGGTGGGATGGGTATATACTGCATTCACCCGCTAGAGTGCTGAATGTAATGCAGTGTAATGGAATAATTTTGTTCCATACAGCACCTTTAGTGGCTGAATGCAGTATGTACCAATGCTGGGAGACGCAGAAATGTGTCTTTGAGCTATTTTAAGCCTCAAGAGGCTGGGGAATAGCATGGCTATGCAAAAGTAGGAAATGAAATTTGGGCACTTCTTTTCTATTTTTAGGGCATTTAAATGGTGACCCCAGTATCTGTGGGGGGTTCTGCAACAGAATCCCAGCAGATATCGCAGTTGTACTGTATTTATCCCCCGTCAGTGGGTTGCTGTGGGCTGGAACAGTCGAGCCACCCACAGTCAATTCAAGTCAACCCTACCATGTGCCAAGGGCCAAATAAAATCCTCTGGGGGGCAGATTTGGCCCCCCCCAGGCTGGGATTTGGAGATTCCTGCGCTTGTTGGTAGAAGATCTTCAGAACATTATTGAGTAACAGCTGTTGGTGTCTATTACAGCTATTTTCAACCAGTGTGCCACAGCTGGTGTGCTGCAGGAGTTTGGAGAAGGGGCATTTATCAGTAGAGCCATTGGGGGATGTGAGCCTCCCACAGTCAGTACAGTGTTCCCTGTCTACTGTCAAAAATTGGATGGTGTGCCTTGACAATTTTAGCGCCTTGTCAGTGTCCCTGAGATAAAAAGGTTGAATATTGCAGGTCTATTACAATGCTGTCAATAATTATTTGTTTTGCATTTTCATACACGGGATGCTATAATGACATACAAACAGTCGCTGAGAATATTATAGTGGCTAAATTGAAAAGTTTACACCCAGAAAAGCAAAAAGTATCAATCATGTAATTTCACACTCAAATGTGTTTTTAGGAGTTTATATTTGTCATTTCATACAATGCAATACGTCCAAAAACTAGCCCCAAAACACTTATGAAAATGCTAGGTTATCACATTACAAAATAGTTGTTTTACATTTTATTTTGACACCAAGCTGTGTCGCTTCAAAGCTGGCTCTGGGGATGTAACAGCCCATGTCCTAAAATTTGACATAAATATTATGGATATAGACAGTGGTTCCCAAACTGTGAGCCGTGGCTTCCCACGGAGCCACGGAAGCCAGCCAGAGGAGCCAGGGAATCCTTGTGAAAAATCCACTGCTGGATACAATGTATAGGATTGTAGCCCTAATGGGGATCCACAAACTATCACCCAGTTAGACCAAGGGAGCTGCAACTCAAGAAAGTTTGGGAACCACAGGATATAAGTATAACGTTTCATTTGAGAGCCAGGTGCTGTAGGGGGATGACTTGTGAGCACCAAGTGGGGTGCAGGAGGAACTTGAGCAAGTGGGCCTCTGTCAAGTATGCTGCTGCCCTCTACCACGCACAGGCCAGGACAATCTGGCACATTAAGCCCACAGCTCTTCTCTTATTGACTGCTGTGTGGCCAAAGGGACCTCAGTCACTCTGACCCTACCAGCCAGCCAGGTCAGTGCACAGGGTCCCAACCATGGAAGACAACTGGGTTCGCACAGCACCAAGAACTGCTGGATCGGAAACAGCTTGTCCAGCGCTTCCCAGCACCAACCCTGTATTTCTTGCCCATTTAGGACGCGACACCCAAAGGGCCTCCCTCCCTCATCTTTATGGTATGCAGACTGCAGGGGATGAGCCTGCAACAGAACAGAAAAGACAAACCTCTCCTGCTGAAATTGAGTCCAAGTGTTCCCCGGGATGGGTCCTTCCACAGACAGTGGGCAATTGGATCAGTGGCAGAGGAGATCAATGCCAAGGTGACAGGCAGGGAGCCCATCAGCTCCCCTGGGCCAGTAAGGCCAAACTAGCCCAGCCTACTCTTCTATTAGACACAGCAGCCCAATCCTCTTAAGCACAAGTGGCATAAAGGCTAAGCAAAACGTTGTTCCCGTTCCAGATCCCTAGCTCTAAGGTAGCAGGCCTTAATGACACACAGGGCTTTCCCTCATGGATTCCTTCAAGGAGGAAGGGGTGACATCATGCCCAGCCCTTGCTACACTGGACCAAAGCCCATCTAGGCTGTTACGCTGTCAACAAATTGCCCCGGGGAAACCAACATGTATGGTGATTATATCTGTTCCCAGCATTGGCTGATTATGTAAACTCCTGAGGACCAAACTGAATGCAGACTCTTGTCTCTATAAAGATGCACATGTAACACTCCCATACGCAGTGGATGAATGGATCTTTTAACCACTGATCTTAACCAACTTAACAATTATTGGGTTCCCTTTCAGCAGGCTGTAGGAGTTCCCCAGTTCCTGGCCCAGGATTTGGAGGGGGCTCCTCCCTGTACTTACAGACCCATCCACCTGGGAAGGATCCAGCTGCCCAGCCTGGAGACATTTCCTTTGTTCCCTCCATTTGGTTTTAGAGGAAACAGGATTACACAGCACCTGCTCCTACTTCCTCTTCCTTGCCAAATACAGAATAAACTGGTTAGGGCCCATTGCTATCCAATTTTCCAGCACTGATGCAACCCTGCCAACAGAGCATGCACTGCATCTTGTGGTGGCAGAATAGCCGTGGATAGAGGCATACCAGGGTGAAACTGCTCCCATGTCATGCAATGTGCATGTTGTGACATCATGATGTTGGGGGCGTGGCTTCTCTCTGCCATGGTTTGGCCAACTTTGGCCAACTTCGGGCAGATTTGCCTCAGCGGCAGCCGGAAGAAGCTATGCACCTTTCCAGCTTGGCAAGCCAGGGGCACGTGGCTTCCCTCGGCCACCGCTTGGGCAATTTTGCCCCAGCTGCGGGTGGAAGAAGCTGCACACCTTCCTGACTCGGTGAGCCAGGGGGTGCGCGGCTTCCCTTGGGCAATTTTGGGCGAGCCGCGCCTGGAGAAGCCACGCACCTCCCCAGCTCAGCAAGCTGGAGGGCGCGCGGCTTCCCTCGGTCTGCTGCAACTCTGGTGTCTTCTTGGGCGCTGTGCGGGGGGGGGGGCTGAGGGCAATTGGCACCCCCATGGAAAAGGCGCCCATTGCTCTTGCCCCCCCCAATACCCTAGGCTCCTCCCAATACCCTGGTCATGGAGGCCTCTGGTAAGGGAATGTTTGTTCCCTTATCGTGGGGCTGCATCGGCACTAGAAAGTTGGATACCCCTTAGTCTTTCACGCACACCCTCTATTGGTTTTGCAGCCACTGGCTTAGGCATTTGGAAGCAAAACCGTTCCCAGAAGCGGGATGCTGGAGGTGAGTGAGCGGTAGAGAAAGGCACTCCGTGTATATAATAGGCAAAGTCCTGTTTTGTCGTTGTTCCTCCCCCCCGCTCCCCATCGGCGGAGTGCTGGCGCCGAGACACGGGTGCCGGGTCTCCGCTTGCAAGGAGTGAAGGGTAGAGGGCGCGCAGGCAGCGCCGCTGAGGCGCCGGCGCAGGAAGCCAGCTCGAGTGCGGGGTGGTGGGGGCCTCCGCCGCCGCCATGGCCGCACCTGCCGCATCCTTGCGCTGGCTGCGCTGGAGCGTTTGGCTGCTGCTGCTGGCCGGCCCCGCCACATCCTTTTCCTCGTGGGCTGTTCCGGCAGATGAGGGCAGCAGCGGAGGAGCGAGGGCGGCGGCAGGGAGCCACGGCAGGGAAAGCGACCCCAGCAGGGCCCAACCGGACGAGCAGTATCCGCACCAGCCTCATGACTCCTCCTATGGCACCTTCGCCAGCGAGTTCTACGACATGCGCTTCCTCTCCGACGAGGGTGAGCGGGGGCGGGGGCGGGGGGGTGAGCTGGCCAGAGCGAGAATCTCCGGGGCGGGGGCGGGGCTGGCTGGATTCTGCCTAAGAGGGCCGCGCACGTTACGGCTGCCTGCCTGCCTGCCTGCCGCTGCGGCCGCTATCCTTGTTGACTCTGATCTCGGAAATGGAAGGAAGGGCTGTTCTCACGATGAGACAGATCGCGTGGAGAGCTGAGCTACAAGGGCCTGCGTAGTTGGTGTCCGGCAGTAGCTCCTGCAACCGGCGGCGTGCAAAAGCATAAGCAGAGAGGCTGGGCAGGAGAGGGTGGAGAAAAAACATGCTCAAAGGTGCCGTCAGGGTGACAAGCGGAGAAAGAGAGGCGATTCTGGGACTTTATGGTCCATTCTAACGGGCTGCAGGTGACTGAGAGCCCAATCCAATGCATGTCTACTCAGAAGTAAGTCCCATTGACGTCAGTGGGGCTTACTCCCAGGAAACTGTTATCAGATTGCAACCTGAAGTTCAGTGTGATGCCTTCTCTCTGGCTAAGAATGACCTCCGTTTCCCTGCAGGGCAAAGAGCAGAGCCTTCATCAACGCCCCGCCCCCCCCATCTCAGCCGCTCTCTTTCAGACCTGTACAATTAGCCAAATTTTAGACTAAGCCCTTAAAAAGAAAAAAGCAGGATAGGTTTATTGTGTACCAATGATACACACACTGTGCTAAAAGTCCTGAAAAAACCCATATTGGGGAAATAAAAAGCTGCTGTATTAGAAAATGCCAGACTTTTCTGTTTAGGTAAAAACATCCATCTCTGTGAAAGGAACCAACTGTCAGCCCAATCCTTTGCATGACTACTCAGAACTAAGTCCCATTATAGCCAATTGGCTATATAATAATGTAGCCATTATAGTCCCAGGTAAGTGTGGATAGGATTGCAGCCTGAATTGAATGTTCTTGAATTCGGCATTATCAAATGATTTCAGAGAGAAAAAATTCTGGATTGAATTGTATAATCTAGGATTTATTTATTTATTTATTTATTTATTACTTTGTATTTACCATGGGATGTGGTGGCCCTGCGGGTTAAACCGCTGCTGCTGGGCTTTCTGACTGGAAGGTTGAGAGTTCAAGACCATGTGAGGGAGTGAGCACCCGTTGCTTGTCCCAGCTCCTGCCAACCTAGCAGTTTGAAAGCACCTAAAAATGCGCCACTTCGGTGGGAAGGTAACGGCATTCCGTGCGCTACGGCATAGAGTCATGGTGGCCACATGGCCACGGAAGCTTCTCCTCAGACAAACGCCGGTTCTGCAGGCTTAGAAACGGAGATGAGCACCGCCCCCTACAGTTGGTCACAACTAGTCCATTCGGTCATGGGGAAACCTTTACCTTTATCTTTTTATTTACCATAGCTATCAAATGTAATTTTAAATTTTTTACTGTGATTATCTGTTTTTATTCTGAAAACAAAGTTCATTAATATTATTAATGTTAAAATACATTGAACCCACAGATTAATGGGGGATGGGTTGCCCATTAATGTAAAAAGTCCATTAAATCTGGACAACTAGTCTGCTAAACCCCTGCCTTAAAGATCTTCTTCAGCCCTACCACTTCATCTCCACCAAGGCACTGTGAGGAACATTTTCCAGAGCGTCCTGTTGGAGAGTGGAGTGGCAGCACTGAGGGAGTTTTCCATGGTAGGTAAGTGAGGAAGGGAGGTGGGGGGCAGGTTTACCTGCTATTCAGGGCTCCCTCGGCACTGCCATTCTCTGCTGCGCTTCTGATTCAGGGATTCTAGGAATGTTGGTTCTTCAGGGTTTGTTCCTCAAGGAGGTGACATGGAGGAATATCCAAATTCCAAAGAATCCTGAAATACTTGAAAGTAAGCCTGCCCACAAGCCATTTCTGACACTTACCTGCCCTACAGAGCTTCCTTGGCACTACTGCTTTCCACTCTTCTCTTGACCAGGTGCTCTAGGAATGGTACTGTTTGTCAGAAAGTGGACCTTTGCAGACATTGGAAGGAGGAGAGAATCTGTTATTTCTGTTCAGTTTTATAGCTGCCCATTAAATCAAGGGTTCACTGTATTTTTTTTTATTTCAGGTGCCTACAATGAATAATAAAACAAAATAATAATGTTCTTAGTAGCATAAAAGTGGTAATCAGTCTTGTAATCAGCTGAGCCACAAGTGTACAATCATTTGACTACAATATTCTACTGCACCTGTATATTTCAGCTACTATCCTCGCCGTATTCCAATCAATAATTATGCACATCAGGTGGTGGAAGACAATGAGATGCCATCCCTACTGCACATTTTCATTCCAAATTGCTGACTTCGAATATAAGGCAGTGGTTTCTCTGTTACATGTTTCTTATAATACTTCTGCTCCACTTTTTGCAGTGAATTCACCTCAAGGCAGTTTATAACAATAATGTATAGTTGACACCTCAAAGGCTAAAAAAGAACTACAGAAAATACTCTTTGTAGTATATCAACTACCTGTATAAAGGCTGTGGAATCCTTTGTAGTCTGTTCTTGCTCTTCTTATGCATAGATTTTCCGTCATATATTTGCAGTACTCGTAGCTCTTGATTTATATAGTCTTAATCTGCACATTTTCAAAATAGTGTGATTTGCAAATTAAGGGTAATTTGTGCTGGCTCACTTGAAATAGCATGTTTTTAAGTGCAAGACTTTGCTGTAACTTAGCTTGGTTGACTTCCATTGTGTGGCTGACACCAGTATAAACAGGCAAGTTGCTGTCTATACTGCAGCAACTGTAGTATTGTTGTGCACGGGATCATTGACAAACTGGTGAATGACTCGCTTTCCTCAAGTCATCTTTAACGCATTAGGCCAAGTAATTAGAAAGTAGTTCTCGGAGTCCTGTGATGCAAGGCCTGCTGCTCCTACCTGAATAATGCAAAGGCCAGAGGTAGGGAAGGGAGTACTGTTAAGGTTATACTGTATATGTTTTAGCTTGCAGTATGCCTTTTGCCTTGTGAGTATAGAATGAGCGGGGATGGTGGTTTTTTGTTTTTGGAATGGCTGGTTTTCGTTTTCGTTTTTTGGAGAATAGATGGAGAAAAAATCCCTCTCGGATGAAAGACATGATGTGAAAGCTGTGTGTGCAGGTTGAGGCCACTGGAGGAGACACTGACTGCCAACTTGATGAGGCAGCTGAGAGTGCAGCACTTATCACCAACAATAGCATGCAATCGCTTTTTGAACAATCTGCAACTCTGCATGAGATAAGAATCCCACTGTTGTCCCCTAAAAAGCACTTGGGTAGATTGTTATTGTTGTTCAGTTGCTAAGTGGTGCCCAACTCTTCACGACCCCATGGATCACAGCACGCCAGGCCTCCCTGTCCTCCACTAGCTTCCTGAGTTCACCCAATTTCATGCTCATTGCTTCGGTGATACTATCTAACCATCTCATCTTCTGCCGCCCCCTTCTCCTTTTGCCTTCAATCTTTCCCAGCATGAGGGTCTTTTCTAAAGAGTCTTCTCTTCTCATCAGGTGGCCAAAGTATTGGAGCTTCAGCTTCAGGATTTGTCCTTCCAGGGAGCAATCAGGCTTGACTTCCTGTAGGATTGACCAATTGGGTCTTCTTGTAGTCCAGGGACTCTCTTCTCCAACACCGTAATTCGAAGGCATCTGTTCTTCAGCACTCCTCCTTCCTTATGGTCCAGCTCTCACATCCATACATTACTACTGGGAAAACCATAGCTTTGACTATGTGAACCTTTGTTGGCAGGGTGATGTCTCGGCTTTTTATTAAGTTGTCTAGGTTCACCATAGCTTTCCTCCCAAGAAGCAAACGTCTTTTAATTTCATGGCTGCAGTCACTATCTGTGATAATCTTGGAGCCCAGGAAAATAAACTCTGTCAGTGCTTCCATTTTTCCCCTTCTATTTGCCAGGAAGTGATGGGAGTGGTTGCCGTGATCTTAGTTTTTTTTAATGTTGAGCTTCAAGCCCATTTTGGCACTTTCCTCTTTCACCCTCATCAGAAGGTTCTTTAGGTCTTCCTCATTTTCTGCCATTAGAGTGGTGTCGTCTGCATATATGAGGTTGCAGATATTTCCCCCAGCAATCTTGATTCAGGCTTGTGATTCATCCTGCCCAGACTTTCTCATGATGTACTCCACATATAATAAGCAGGGTGACAGTATACAACCTTATTGTACTCCTTTCCCAATTTGAAACCAATCAGTTGTTCCATGCCCGGTTCTAACTGTTGCTCCCTAACCCGCATACAGGTTTCTCAGAAGACCAGTGAGGTGGTCTGGTACGCCCATCTGTTTAAGAATTTGCCACAATTTGTTGTGATACATGCAATCCAAGGCTTTAGCATAGTCCAGGGGTAGGCAACCTTAAACACGCAAAGAGCCATTTGGACCCATTTTCCAGAGAAAAGAAAACCTCGGGAGCCACAAAACCCTTTTGACATCTAAGAGATCCTGTGCAGTGATTTATAAGTAGCTGAGTACAGAACTTCAGCTTTGGAGCAGTTTGGTTTCGCAGTAAGGATTCAGAATTGTTAAATGTCCAAGTACAATTCCCTTTTGAAAAGGAATCTTTCATATAAATTTATATAACCGAGCTACATATTTCTTGAACCTGAGGGGATAGAAAAGGGAACGAAGAATCCCAAAAGGGTATTTTTCTATCTTTATTCTTTTTATCCTTCTATATATTTTTAAATATTTTCAGGTAATCAGACATTTTTACTCAGTCAATGCACTCCAGAATCTCACTTGATTTTTAGGGGGGGACAATGTTATCAGATGGTGGGAAAAATAACATGGGACAAAATAGAAGCAAGACAAAAAGAGCACAACAGAAAAAGAAATGTATGAAGGGAGAAAAAATTGTGACATAAGTAAATAAAAGTAGTTGTTACAGGAAAGGGTGGAGAAAAAAATGGAAAGAAAAAGATAAAGTAAACCACAAAGAGAAAGAGAACATAAGGAAAAAGAGAAAAGGACTGGAAAAATTGGAAATATAAGAAAGATAATTTTCAAAAGAGAAGGGGCAATAGGAAGTGCCAAGAAAAAGAAGTTATAGAAAAAATGAAAGTAAAAGTGACCAAGAAAGAAAAACAAGACAAAAACATACGAGGGAGAAAAAGGGAGGATGGAAGGAAGGGGGCTGAAAAAATTGGTAAGAAAGGGGAAGAAAACATTTTAAACAGAGAAAAGCTGGCAAGAGAGAGGAACTACTTTGAGCCTTTTAGGTCCTTTGAAATGACTTTCCCATTTTCGAGGGATGCTCTGGGAGTCTCACTGTGTTGGAGCTTTGGAAGCCCTGCTAAATAGGAGCAGACATTTCCCAGAGTCGGTGCCACATGATGTCTGATGGCATCACACCCCCTGGCCGCTGCAACTCCCAAACACTCGACTCCATCACCCAGCCTCTGAAGCGGTGAAAGCAAAGCCCGGTTCCCCCGGAAGACCCCCCACTGCGTTCCCCACAGACCCCAGGAGGTGCGCTGGGGTCGGTGCCCCTCCAAACACAAACCTCAGCTGCGTCTTCACCGCTCCTTCGCTGGCCCGGACCAAGGTCGTTCCTTGGCTCCAATGGAAGCCCTTCACCAGCCTTAGCCATGTGGGGCTAGGCTCGAGCCCTTCCGCTTCAGTCGCCACCTTTGCCTGATAGTTTCTAAAGTTTTTCTCTCCCCTGCCCCTTCCTAATTCGTCCCTCTGCCTCCCGATGCATCCTGGGACATGTAGTTTCGACGAGCGGCAACGTCTGTTTGCAGCCTGCTCGGGGGGGCGCCGGCTCGGGGCGCACAAATTTGAAGGCTTGTGCCCTGGGGTGCCATAGGTTAGAAACGCCTCTGCGTGCACAGCCACCCCAGTCCAGTTCCCCGCGAAAAGAGACCCACAACTTCCAGCTGTGGCAACCGCCTCGGGGCGGGGTGTGTGTGCTCGGCTTCCCGAGCAAAAGGAGGGCTCCCCGCGCACAATTACGCCTTCTCCTCTCATTTGTTTGCTGAGCCTCATTTGTTCGCTGATAAAAAGGGCGCTATTTATAGGCGCCCTGGAGCTGTGCAAACCCTGCTGTTTGTTCCCCCTCGCCAAGTGACCGGAGCTGCGGCTGGGGAGCGCTTCGCTGCAGCGGAGAGGACGAGCCACGAGCGAAAAACAAGACAAAAACACGAGCAGAGAGGACGAGCCACGAGTCACCCCCTTCGCAACTTTCACCCGGACTCCAGAGCCGCAACAGACGGTTCAAAGAGCCTCATGCGGCTCCGGAGAGGCCGGTTGCCGACCCCCGGCATAGTCAATGAAGCAGAAGTATATGTTTTTCTGGAACTCTCTTACTTTCTCCATGATCCAGAAAATGTTGGCAATTTGATCTCTAGTTCCTCTGCCTCTTCGAAAACCAGCTTGTACACCTGGTAGTTCACAATTCACATACTGCTGAAGCCTAGCTTGTAGGATTTTGAGCATGATCTTGTTAGCATGTGAAATAAGCACAATTGTGCGGTAGTTCAAGCAATCTTTGGCATTGCCCTTCTTTGGGATTGGAATGTAAACCAATCTTTTCCAGTCTTGTGGCCACTGCTTGGTTTTCCAAATTTGCTGGCATATGGAGTGCAGCACTTTGACAGCATCATCTTTTAAGATTTTGAGTAATTCAGCTGGAATGTTGTCACCTCCACTAGCTTTGTTGTTAATGATGTTTTCTGAAGCCCACTTGACTTCACACTCCAGGAAGTCAGATTCTATTTCAGTGACCACACCATTGTGGATATCAGGAACATTAAGATCTGCCTTATATGGTTCCTCTGCATATTCTTGCCACCTCTTCTTAATCTCATCTGCTTCTATTAGGACCTTGCTGTTCTTGTCCTTTATCATGCCTACCTTAACATGAAAGAGTCCTTTGTTATCTCCAATTTTCTTGAAATGATCTCTAGTCTTTCCCATTCTGTTGTTTTCCTCTATTTCTTTGCACTGCTCATTTAAGAAGGCCTTCCTATCTCTCTTTGCAGTTCTCTGGAAATCTGCATTCAGTCGGGTATATCTTTCCCTTTCCCCCTTGCCTTTTGGTTCCCTTCTTTCTCGGCTATTTGTAAAGCCTCGTCAGACAGCCACTTTGCCTTCTTGCATTTCTTTCTCTTTGGGATGGTTCTAGTTGCTGCCTCCTGTACAAGGTTACTGTTAGATAGTAACAGTAGATAGATCCCTGCGGCACACTGCTCTTCACCTCTCTCCATTGTTAAAATTGCCCATTGACACCCACTCTCTGTTTTCTGGCCCTCAACCAATTCTCAATCCATAAAAGGACCTGCCCTCTTATTCCCTGACTGTGAAATTTCCTCAGCAGCCTTTGATGGGGTGCTGTGACAAACCCCTTCTGAAAATCCAGATATACTGTATGATATCTACCGGTTCGCCTACATCCACATTCAAAGAATTCTAAAAGGTTCGTGAGGCAAGACTTACCCTTACAGAAGCCATGCTGACTTTCCTTCAGCAACACTTGTTCCTCCACGTGTTCTAGGATTTTATCTTTGATGAGGCTTCCCACCATCTTATCTGGAACAGACATGAGGCTGACCAGCCTGTAGTTTTCTGGGTCCCCCTCCTATCTTTTTTAAAGATTGGTGTTACATTTGCTATCCTCCAATCCTCTGGTACCATGGCAGTTTTAAGGGACAAGTTGCTTATTATAGTCAAGAGATCAGCAACTTCATTCTTTAGCTCCTGAATAACTCCTGGGTGAATGCCATCTGGGCCCGGTGACTTATTGATTTATCAATTAAATCTAACACTTCTTCTCTTTTAACTTCTATCTGACTTAGTTCCCTAATTAAAAGGGATTGTTCAGGCAGTGATATCTGCCCAAGGTCTTCTGTTGTGAAGACAGATGCAAAGAACTCATTTAATTTCTCTGCAATCTCCGAGTCCTCTCTTATCTCCCCATTCCCTCCCTCACCATCCAGAGGGCCCACTGCCTCTGTAGCAAGTTTCCTACTCCTAATATATTTAAAGAAGTTTTTATTATTCTCCTTTATGTTGCTAGCCATGCATTCCTCAAAGTCTTTCTTGGCCTCCCATATCACCTTCTTACATTTCTTTTGCCAGAGTTTGTTTTTTTATTCTCCTCATTTGGTCAAGACTTCCATTTACAGAAGGAAGCTTCCTTGCTCTTTACAGCCTCTCTAACTTGATTTGTCAGCCATGCAGGCACCATCCTGGACCTTCTTTCTTCGTGGTATACACTTCCACAGACTGCGCAACTGCAAACCGTTTACGGCACACCAATGTGCTACAGCACAGTGGTTGAAAACGGCTGCCTTAAGCACCCCAGAATTGACCAATTTCTAGTGGTCAATATCAATTTCTAGTGAGAGCTCTTTAGTCAAGTTAATTTTTTTGGAAAAGAAAGCCTGAGGTTTATCACAGGCCTCAAGTAACTCTGTCTGAAAATAGAAAAAAAGCCTCATGCGTTCACAACCACTACAGCAGTCATCAGACCAGCACAGCCTGTCATGCCTGCCTGCACACCCATCCCCAGTATGCAGACTGTACACAAAAACATCAAGTAAAATGGGTACATGTAGTATGTGCAGTATTTTGCTATATTCCCCTTCCTTCTGACATTTTCCCCATTTTCCCATCCTATCTCTTGTTGCCATCCACCAAACCTGAAGCATGTGAAAGGAAGCAGAGATGTGCTTGACCATCTTCTTTTGAGTGCATGAGAATTGTGCACAGTGATCAATTTGGGCAGTGGTTTGCATGGATACCGAACTTTGATTCTGAGGGAGATTTTTTGCTCCGAATCAGGGAGGGCAGCCCATATTTCCAAAAGGAGGGGTTTCTCTTGGGTAAACACCACTTCCCTAGTTGAAGAACTGCAGTATAGGTGAAAAAACTCTTCTGTGAAAGTAGGAGCAGGGAATTGCATGATATGCCCAAACCAGGAAGTTTTCTGCCTTTCAGGGCAAACCCATCAATGTCCTTTTGGCAGGCAAGTGCTGCTGGAATTCCTGAAGAAATAGGAGGTCTACCAAAAGATGATTGGCAGTGCCTGGGGAAGGAGAAGTGCAGCTTTTGCCATAAATAAAGCCTCAGCTCACAAATTCAATGTGAGTGAAAACTCACTCATGGATGTGTTTTCCCATGGAATAACTGCATATTTGGTCAATATAGCCGAATCCTGGACCCGCCCACATCCCACGCTCCTCCTGCCCTCCTTCCGCCAATCCCTGAGCCGCCCTGTCATGGCGCCTCCCTCGCGCCGGCCACCTTCGGATGACGCAAGGGAGGCGCTGCACAGGCGTAACAGGACCGGCGCTGCCTGCAGCGCTGATCCCGTTGCCTTAGCACTGACATGGGGGTGCCGATCAGCGCCCCTGCGTCGGTGCTAAGCGCACAGCATCAACGCAACCCCATTGCATCAATACGGCACAGTCCGAAGGATTGCGCTGTTTGAGGCATTGGTCCTTTGTGATGCTTTGTATGGGCTAGATATTTTGAGTTTTAATAATGAAATGTTGAAATGTTTTATCTTGGATCATGTTTTTATCATGACAAGTTTTATTATGGATCATGAGGCTCAGGACAAATTTATTCTCTATTTACATAAATATTTACTTATTTACATGTGACATTTCAACACAAATGTAATAGTTCTAAGCTAGGGACCTCGGACAGCCTCTTTGAGGCAGAATGTCTACTGCAGAGGTGTCGAACTCATGCCATACAGAGTCCCGAAGAGCATTCATAGCACCTGCTGAGAAGCTGTTTTTAAACAGTGTATGTGTTCTTAATCTGTAACACTGAGGGCGCAATCCAACCCAGCACCTGTATGGCCAGCACCATATCCAACGCTGGGTTGGGGAGGCTGGAGCATCCCCATGGCAAGGGAACGTTCGCTAAAGAGCGGGCGCAGATCTGAGGAGACCGCACGGCCCAAATCGGGGCTGTAGGCCTCCAACGGGCCTAGGATTCCGTCTTATGGCTGAATCCGAAGCCCGCCCATGTCCCACCCCTGCCTCTCTCCCTCCCTCCAATCCCCGGGGTGCGCTGTCAGCATGCCTCCCTTGCGCCAGCCAGCTTCGGCTGATGCAAAGGAGGCGCTGCACGGGCGCTACAGGCAGCGCTGGCCCTGTAGCTTTAGCGCCAACGTGGGGGGGGCTGCTAGGCACCCCCAAGTCGGCGCTAAAGCCTTAGCTCTGACGCTACAATGTTGCATCCGCGCTAAGCGCCAGATAGGCTGGCGCTGTGAGTGTACTTCCCCCTACCTGTAAATTCTGAATGATGAGAACATTTAAAATACAGATGGATTCCCTTTCCTTTGTGCAGTGGGAATTGGCACTTCCAGGTCATGTAAGTTGATCAGAAAGGGGAAAAAAGCCTATTTATAATCTTGACACAAGCAAAATAACCATACAGCCCCCCTCCAGTGTCCCATCTTCCCATATTTTCAATAATGGCTGCCCTATTTCACCTGAAATAGGCTTCTAACGCACCGTTTTAGAAACACTGTGTAGAAAGTAGAGTCCGCTTTGTCCTAGTTGGAGAACTTGTACCAGTGTGGGGTCTCTGAACCATCTAGTTCTCTTTGACAGGAGTTTCAGAGCTTGCCCCTTTCACCGAGCTTCACCTAGGAGAAATATAGGAAAGTGTTCTGTGTTATAAGCCACACGTGAGCTGACTGGAGGCCTCCAAGGCGATGCAAAGGTGGGGTCCAAGTCTAGAGAATGAAATAAATGAGAGTGCTGGCAAGGGGAGGGGGAATTGACTCTCAAATATATCAAGAGTTTGCCGATGCTGTTTGCTGCAAGTTGGCTTTTAATATGGTGTTTTTTAAACATATTTTGCCATATGTATTTTTTAATGAATATGTATTTTTTTGTGAGCCACCCTGGATACCCTTCAGGGAGAAAGGCAGGGTAAAAAATGAATGAATGAATGAATGAATGAATGAATGAATGAATGACTCCTGGCGGCTGCTGCACAACTCACCAAACCTTATACAAATTCTGAAGGTGCTCCAGTTTGAAGGCAGGTTTTAAGAGATTTTTAAGTGCCTAGAATAGGGATTTTACTTTCATTTTGTAAAGATTTTAATTCAACAAAATTTTGCTAGATTTTAATTTATTATAAATTGTGTATTATATGGATTTAGAGACTTGCAACCAGAGACTTGACTGGTTAATTCAACTGAATTGCTCACCTCTGCTGCTCCTGGCCCTCTGCTTCGCTCTCTGCCCAATTCACTTCCCAGTTTTTCTTCCTCCATAGACACCTTTGTCCCCCTCTAATTTCCTGTTTATCTTTCCTTCTTTCCTAAGCCCCTCTGTTTTCCTCACCTGCTGTCTTCTCCTGCCTTTGCCTCCTTTCAGAAGATTCTGCATCTTTTCACTATCCTTATATGTACCAGTTTATTTGTCCTCATGGAACAAATAGCAGCTTGAAGGGTGGTTTTCATTTGAAAACGGCACTGATAAAGGGTTAATGCTCCTCAAAGTGCTATAGGCCCAGGCTGATATCTATCTCTTCTCTCCTGCTATTTTTCTGAAAATTGAATGGAATCCTGATCATCACAGATCTTGACATCAGGTCTAGTTTCACTAGTTGCTGCTAAAATAATAATGATTAGTTTTCTGTTTTTCTGTTACGGTGTGACATTCATTTCTTAAATATTTATTTTGATTCTTCAAGGTTATCCTTTCCCTACTGCACCCCCAGTGGATCCATTTGCAAAAATTAGAGTGGATGACTGTGGGAAAACAAAGGGCTGTTTTAGGTTTGTATAGATTAATAGACTGACCAATAAACAAGAACTGTTTATTGTTTAAAAAATGTTTGTTATTGGCATATGCTTAAAAGTTATTTTATTGTGCATGTTCCAGTGAACCAGGAATGTCACCAAATGGACTGTTTCATTAAGCTGACACCAAAGTTACAGTTCTGACGTTTTTGTTAGTAAAAAAAAATCAGTAATTAATTTTTTGAATAATAATAAATATATACTTGAACATGTTTGGAATACATGCGAGTCCTGAACAAAATACAAGAGGCACAATCCAGGGAAAGTAACGATTGGATGCAGTTATATGAATCCTGAACATACATGCTTAGGACTGCAGTTCTATGTGCACTTGATGGAGTGCAATCCTTTTCACTATTGATTTCAATGGTTCACAGGGTCAAATCCTATCCAACTTTCCAGCATTGATGTAGACCCAAAGAAAGGGAACAAACAGTCCCTTACCTTGAGTTTGCCTCCATGACTGCCTCCCCACTGCAGGATGCAGCGCACAGCCCGTTGGCATGGCTGCACCAGAGCTGGAAAGTTGGATTGGATTGGGCCCTTAGCCACGTTATTTTCTGTAAACTTAGCCCTATGTGAATAGCAAATTTTTCAGTGGAATTGGTATTACAGATGAATTCGAGCATCCTTGGGCATCTGCCCCGGCAGAGGAAGGATGGGGCAAAAATCTTTTAAATAAATTAATGAAGGTGCAATCCTAACCAACTTTACAGCACTGACATAGCTGTGTCAATAGGGCATGTTCTGCATTCTGCAGTGAAGTAGTATGGGAATGGTGTGGGAATGTAATGTTTGTTCCCTTACCTTGGAACTGCATTGCCCTTATCCTGGTGCTGGGAAGTTGGATAGGATGGTGCCCTAAATTATCAATATTTTGTAGAGCAATTATAAATAATTATCAATATTTTGTAGAGGATGTAAGGAATTTAGATTTATTACTCCACAGTTGCTTTGTACAGTGTATTCTGAATTTAGTTTTTAATTGTTGATTTGATTCTTTGTTTTAGCTGTTGTAATAAGAATAATTTTTTTAAAAAGGATTGTGCCCTAAATTAATAAACAAACTGCGGGATGTGTGCGCTTTGTTGATCCCTGAATTGCAGGAAGTTATATTTTGTTTCCTCTGGCATTTATAGATATGGCAAACCAGGATGTAATGCAGAGACTTGCGATTACTTTCTCAGTTATCGCAGAATAGGAGCTGATATCGAATTTGAGTTGAGTGCTGACACTGAAGGATGGGTGGCTGTAGGATTTTCCTCAGATAAGAAAATGGTAAGAAGGTGCTGTTCAAGCAAGCATTTATTCATTTTTGAGATAGAAAGAACATATGACTAGAAATGCTATCAATGTGACAATTGTGGGGAAGGATTTGGGATAATGAAACCTGATACTAGTATAGATGAAGGATTGAGTAAAATTCCCCTTTCCTATCTTCCATATTCAGTGCTGGCTCAAGTTTTCCTAGTATAGTGCTTAAAGTGGTGTTCTCTCCTGGCTGCTCACTTTTCTGCATGCATGTTAGCACACACCTTACACTCCTTTACATTGTCCACTCCCTCCACTCACCTGCTGCTACTACCTCCTCCTCCAGCCTCCACTATGGTTGCCCGTCGCCTTCTTTCTCCTCCTCCTCCTTCACACTGATATATGGAGAAGAGAGGTGATGACCTAGAGCATCTCCAGGAGGACACACTTGTTCAGTGTACACATTTAAACCATTTAAAATTAATAAACAAAAAATGAGGACTTGGAACAAGAACTTGCAATAAAAACTATCAGAACCACTTTCTACCTTTCAGATCACAAAATCAGTGAAAAAATAAAATTGTTTTCAAACACACCTAGACATTAAACTGGAAATGTTGTAACACCTTCCATACAACAAAATCAAATCAATTAAGGGTGCAATCCTACTTTATGCCAGCCTAGTAAGGCCGGCATAGCAGGGCCATATCCACAGGCCCATTCGGAGGCAGCAGCAGCAACAACATGCAGGACAAGGGGAGGTTTTCCCCTTGCACCTGCGTAAGCCCCAGTCACCCCTATGGGCCTGCTCGGATCTGTGCCGGCAAAATAGCAGGTGCAGAGGAATGTGCACAGGAGCGGCCCAAATTGGGGCCACCATGGCCGGGAACCGGCATTAGGATATGGCACTATGGCCGTCCTGCGTCACAATTGCGTCATAACCACTGTCTCCGCCTGCTGCGCCACCCAGTGACACCCCTGGAACACCTCTGGAATGCCCTCGCTGAGGCCCTGTGCTGACCGAGCAACGCCGGTGCTTGATTGGCTCACGTCCGGTGTTGCAGACAGTAGCTCCAGTGCCTGAACGCGTGTGCTGCCGCTTGCGCCGGCTGAGCACCATAGTGCCGACACGGACGTGCTTTACGGCATGTTCGCGACAGCGTTCGGCTGGTGCAAGAGCGCAGCACCGGCGCTAAGGGGGGTATAGGATTGCGCGGCCAGTAAGTTAGTAAATTGAAGGTTTACAATAAGTATAAGTAGGGTTGTTTGAAGACGGTTATTTTTCACAGATTTCGTGATTTTAAAGGCAGAAAGTGGTATTGTGTGATTTTATTGTACTGCAGATACTCAAGTATAAGACAATCTCACAGATAGGTTTTGAGCCAAAAATCATGGAATTTTCTATTACCAGTTAAGTTGGGGGTAGGGTAAAACTTAGGGCGTGACTGACTATAATTTTGTCTGATTTTACACTTGTTTCTCCAATGCTGAGAAAGTCAGGAGCCAATCACTGCAGCGAGGGGAGAGTGAGGGAAATGGTGCTTTGAAGAGGAGCATAAACCACCACCCCAAATAATGACACAAGATAGATAGCATTGAATTGATGTAAGAGTGGTTTGCTTTTTTGCTTTTTGATACAATTTCTTGCTTTGATCCTTTGCATCTCCCCATTGCTTTGTCTTCTCAGCCTTGTAAAGGATCCTTAAGGGCACAATCCTATCCAACTTTCCAGCACTGACATAGTGGTGCCAATGGGGCATGTGCTGCATCCTTCAGCTGGGGGCAGTCACACAGGCCTCCTCAAGGTATGTTCCCTTACCTTGGAACTGCATTGCCCTCACCCCAGTGCTGAAATGTTGGTTAGAACTGTACCCTAAATTTTTTACTGAGATCCCTGTCTAATCCAAATTCAATCAGGAGGAAATGGAATTTCACATCAGATTGCTTAAGTTCCATTCTTGTTTGGTTTCATTTATGCCAATAAAGGTCTGTGTACATACTGCTTGGTTTCAAGGGGGGACCCCCTCAGACCTGGGTTTTCCCAAAGCCCCTCTTATGTCTGTGCTTCCTAATCTTGGGGTGGTGGTGCCAGAAGAAAGACTACCAATATCCAAGTAACTCTAGTTTGACCAGTAGAAAGAATGAAGTGGAAAGCAAGAGAGAAGGGGTGTAGTTACTAGGCTGTGCACCCATTTTGCTCTCTGCTCCTTTGCAGTGTGAATACAGCCTAACCCTTAAGTGGGAGACTGAACAATTACCAATAAATACAAAATACTATTTCTTTACCCATGTGCACACCAAGGGTAGATGATATATAGGTATGTGACACACCCCATATGGACACCTAAAAGTAAAAGTGGTGTATTACTTATTATTTGCCTCATAATTCTACATATACAGTTTATTTATTTATTTATTTATTTATTTGAAGAATTTATACCCCGCCTTTCCCATGCCGAAGCAAATGCCCAAGGCGGCTTACATAAGCAGGCTAGTCTAAACCACCATTTTTTTCAATGGCGTTTTTACAAATCTACAATATTCTTGTGATCTGCCAATCCTCAGGCCCAGATGTTGCCTTCACAGTGTGGTTCTCTCCTTTGGCTGCATGCCAGCAGGGAATCGCAAGTCAAGTCTGAACAGGTCCTCAAGGTTGTATTCCCTTCTTTGCCGGCTGGCCTCCTCACACACTCCACTGCAACTCTCACTTACAGTGAGCTAATCAGCTCCACAGCGACTCTGTTCTGCCACCACAGGTACCGCAGCTTGTCACAGCCTGGCATTCGTCTCCCATCCATTGTATATAAACAAGCTCTTGGTTTCTGTTGGGCAGAGATGATGTCACCATGGAAACTTCACCCAGTTTCTCTGTTTAGGGTGGAGATGATGTCATGGCCTGTGTTCATGATGATAATGGAAGAGTCAGAATACACCATTTCTATAATGTTGGTCAGTGGGCAAAAGAGATCCAGAGGAATCCTGCCAGAGATGAAGAAGGTATTTTTGAAAACAATCGTGTAACATGTCGATTCAAGCGTCCAGTGAAAGTTCCCAGGGATGAAACTATTGTAGATCTTCACCTGAGCTGGTACTATTTATTTGCTTGGGGCCCAGCAATTCAGGGTAAGTTTATCTTTCTCTTTGTTCTCTTGATAACACACTTATCTGTACTGAACTGAACTCTAGCTTCCCTAAGAAGTAGCTTGATCAATAGAGGTAGACCAAGTTGCCTGAAAGAAAGCTTATCTGCCATTTTTTCCTATAATGCATAGATACAGGGAAGATTTGGGCATAGTCTAAAGTGTATTTTCAGATTTGCAAAGCAGTAGTGTGGCCCAGCAGGTTTCAGAACCTACAGCACCCAGAATCCTCTGCAGAGCATACTGTAGATACTCAAGCATAAGTTGATCTCACAGATAAGTCAAGGGAAGGTTTTGAGAAAAAAAATAACAGTTTTCTATGACTCTCGGATAAGTTAGGGGTAAAACTTGCGGGGGGGGGTACCTGATCACAATTTTGTCTGATTTTACCCTCCCTTCATTTCTCCCGCACTGTGAAGGTCAGGAGCCAATCACTGCAGCGAGGGGATAGTGAGGGAAATGGTGCTTGTGAGGAGAAACTGTATTTTGCCTTGGAGCCACACACACACACACACACCAGAATAATGACACAGAAAGCATTAAATTGTCAGGGGGGGGGAATTCTAGGGGGAAAAAACAGGTTTTTACCTTGCATAAACAATCATAGCAACTTCAGGAAGCAGTAATCATTAGTACTTTAAAAACAACCTGAAGAAACAGTGTAAACCACTTCAAAAGACACTGCAATACAAGCCTTTAAGTTAATAGTGTGTGCAACAATTTAAGATTTCAGAGATTTTGCTGTTTGGGGAGTTAATGAGTTAATGAAAAGAGCTAGTATAGGAGCAAAGCCAACAAATGTAAACAATGAGCTCTGCAAACACTAAAGACTGTCTGCAAATGCTGGCACTTTGCAGACAATCAACACTCATCCAAAACCCCTGAACTGCCTTGACCCTTGACTGACCCTTTGATAAGGCAAGGAGGCAATTTACAGCTCATTTATTTGCAAAAATTTCTCATCTTATAGGTGGGTGTCTACAGTAGTTGTTCCATGGAGGGACTTCTTTGGAAGGCAAAATAACATCTAAAGGGTTCTTTTGAGTATAAGAATGTAAAAAAATTATTTTATACAATTGTTTAATTCTATTTTTAATTGTATGACATTGTTGATTCTATATTGTTTGCTCCTGCAAATGGAAGGCAAAAGACAAATTGTTAAAATAAATAATGTAATGTCAATCTAGGCTGCTTGCAGAAAGTTATCTCTACTATTTTTCAAGCTGAGAAAATATGAGAAAAGGTATACATGAAAATGTATTTACTACTACGTAGCCTATTACTACAATTGAATAATTTGAAAATGCATTCTGAATCAACCTTGGAAGGAGAAAGGGACTCTGGATAACATCAAAGTAGGTCCTCAAAGTAGAACTATTTTTAGCCCTGAGCGGCTGGAAACAGTGCGGTTTGGCTGTGCAAAGGTAGAAACACCACTTTTTGGTGTTTTTTTTATTTTAAAATAAATTTAAATTGGGACCCAATTATCTGCTGGCATTTGCAGTGAGTCAAATCTGCAGGTGCCAGATCTGCGGATACTGGGATTCCACTGTATACCTCATTTAACTCTGTGAAACCTATTTCCAAAAAATTGGAAAGGCAACCTAGAAAAGGTGCCTCCCAATTTTAATTTGAATTGCATTGAATTGCATACCCTTTGTACCAGAGATTCACTGAAGTGCAGTGTTAACTTATTTCAGGAACAAAAGATCAACAGGATCAAGCTGTCTATTTTGAACACATTGGTTGGTCAGAAATATTTAATTATGTATTTACAATGCCCAACACTGCTAATGTCTTTTTTCACTTTTTAAAATCTATTTAAGGTTCTATAACTCGACACGACATAGACTCTCCACCTGTCTCAGAACGTGTAGTCAGTATTTACAAGTATGAGGATATTTTTATGCCTTCAGCTGCCTATCAGACCTTCTCATCTCCATTCTGCTTGCTGCTTATTGTTGCATTGACATTTTATCTATTAATGGGAACCCCATGATGATCACTACAGTGTGTGTGACAAATGGACAGAATTTATCCGTGAGCATTGTTAAGGACATAAACTTTTTCTACTGGAATTTTACTGGAGACTTGGTTCTTCATTGGCATCTTGAGCTCCTTTGACAACAGAAATGTGAGTTTAACCATTGCCTGAGCCATCAAAAAAGTGCCAAATAATTATGATGTTTGAAAATAGTGAAGGAACAATTGTAATTAACAGAACACTTTTCATAGATATATTGCTTGTTTCATGGAAGATTTCAAAAAAAGAGATGGATGTGATGGATATTATAAGAAATGTACTATTCCATTTCTTAATTTTAATTTACTTCTATTCAAGAACTAAACATAGGAGAGATTTATCATGCTAATGAGGTAGTATTTTTGTTTTTATATTTTTGCTAAAATTAATATTTATTGTTTCCAATCCCAAAGTCATTTATAAATGTTTAACCTTTTCAAGGGAATCTAACAAGAGTTGCTTATAGATTTAGATTCTGAAATGAGCCAGCACATAAAGTTCCCTCTAGAAAAATGCTAAGGGATACTTTTTGTACAGAGGTTATTGGCTTTACTAGCAGAATAGGTTACCAAAATAGAAAATGACAGAGCACAGGAAAATGACCACATATTTCCAGTAGTTACCTATCTAGTCAAAACTAATGCCACTGGAAAGGTTTGAAGCTCTGAAAAAAAACCCTGTTTTTTTTCCAGGTTTTTTTGGGGAAAAAATGGTAATTTTCGGAAAAATTTTAAAAAATGCTGCATTAGCACTTTTTTAAACATAAAGTACTTTAGGAACAAAAAATATGACTATGGACAATTTGACTTGGCATAAAATTTTCACAACTAGCATATTAAAAATATAGTGTATCCACAAACAGAATTTACTTTTTTTTATATTTATTTGTAATTGTAACAAATAGAGCAACAATCTCCTGAACTGTTCACTAGTTGTGGAACAGACAAAAAAGCTCCACAAAACAATTTTTAAAAATCCAGAAGTAACAATTATTCATATTTCCTCTCCATAGTATTAAATAAAAATAAAAAAACCCCATTCTCATAAAAAGAATTGAAGGGGGGGGGAAGTGTATAGAAGGGAGTGGGACTAAGTTTCAGTGAATGGGCATGACATTTAATCAGAATCATTTTCTGAGCTGTAATTATCAGTATCAGTTAACTGGAGTTAGGGCGGCATAAGCTAAGCCAGCAAAGTTTGGCCAGCACAAGGGCCACCATAAAACATGTTTTGATTACTCTTGGAGTCAGGGAGAATGGCTCACGTCTGTGTGCTGGCCTCTCTGACTCCAAGAATGGTCCTACCATACTTTACGGTGGCCCTTATGCTGGCCAGAGTTTGCTGGCTTAGCTTATGCCGGCCTAACTCAGTTTAGTATAGCGCTCTCTGCTTCTGCAGCTACTCTGTTGTTTCTGTCATTATCACAGTTATTTTGGACTTCTAAAAACTGAAGATTTGCCCAGATTGAAACAAGCTTCTCTACCCTTTCACATGTCAGTTTATTTTTTGATTTAGTATGTTTCCAAACATAGACCAGATTCTTTCACATGCTGCAGAGGATGGAGGAATCTGAAGAAGGCGAGAAGCAAGAGGAGACAGAGGCTGTGTTAGAGATGTAAAATTTCCGGAAATTTTGAAGCTCCGAAAAAACCCCATTTTTGCATTGGAGGGTTCAGTTTGTGACCTAGGACTTGCTTGTCCTCAGTGCACAGAAATTAGAATAATCTGATACCATACATAATGTTAGAAATTATTTGGAAAATATTTGAACACCTTGTCTTAAAATATTTTATTCATCATGTTAAAATAAAATATTCCATAATCATTTTTTCTTTTTTCAATTTTTGCTTCAGGAAAAAAGTGGGGGGAAAACATTCCCCCCCCCCCGAATTTTTCCAGTTTTTTTCTGGGCTTTCACATTCTAGCTGTAAACATAAAATCAATGATCCTTTAAAAAGAATAGCTAACTTTCAGCGAGAGAGGGTCTAAGAACTGCTGAAAATAGTTCTAATAGTCTGACTCCCTGACTGACTCGCTAGAAAAGTGGTTTTTGGAACAGTAATGTGTTTTTTCCCCTTCTCCAGAGAGCAACAGGGTCTCCAGGGTCCTTCTTATCCGCAGTGACCATTAGTGTTGAGTCAAACACTAAAAAATACAGTCCGATCATAAAGAAACATCAAATAATTACAAAAATGAAAAATGAGTAAAACAAACTCATTTTTTGTCAAGCATTGGTGAATGCTGGTGTACCCAAATGAATACCCAAATGTTGTGGTATGTCACTTTTGACATGCATGTCACAAGTTCACCCTCACTGTCCTAGTATACTTTCACTGGGTGCCTGTCAAACCTCTGCTAAAGAGCTGATAAGATTTGTGGCATGTGATAGCAATGCTGTCAAACATAGGCAAAAAAGTGTGGAAACTCAGATTAAATGCCTTTCTTACAAGAATTTGTTCCAAATCCTGCTTGTAATGAAGAATGCCATCATAATCCTGTCAGCCAGTGAGAAGTGTATTCAAGTCTTCCATATTGCCAGGAAAACTTTAAAGTGCTTTTCTCAAAAATGATAAAAATTACTATTATTTTTTGAAGATTTCCCCACAACCGAATGGTCTAGTCGTGACCGACCATAGGGGGCGGTGCTTATCTCCATTTCTAACCCTGCAGAGTCGGCGTTTCTCCAAGGCCAAGTTTCCATGGTTATGTTATGTGGCCGGCATAACTGTATGCCGTAGCGCATGGAATGCCATTACCTTCCCTCCAAAGTGGTCCCTATTTATCTACTTGCATTTTTAGGTGCTTTTGAACTGCTAGGTTGGCAGGAGCTGGGACAAGCAACGGAAGCTCACTCTATTGCATGATCTCGAACTCCCAACCTTCCGGTCAGAAAGCCCAGCAGCAGCGGTTTAACCCGCAGCGCCACCACATCACCACACTATATTGTTTAACCTCTCACTATTTAGTTATGTATGTGATGTAATTATGTGACTTGATGCTGAAATTCCCACTCTGAACTGTACCATGCTTGCAGGTGTGCCTGGAATTTTGGAATTTTTCCTCATGCAAAAACAATCATTGCATGTAGTAAATGAGCAAACTGGAGGAAAGGTTTAGCTCGGATCTCTTCCTGATATGCTGGTTTACTATATGCAGGATGTTTTTTTGCATAAGGGAGAATTAAAGAACATGATTCTTCATCTGAAGTTGATGCCATACCTTTGGCATCATGTTTTCCATTTCACTCTGTAGATTACACAGTTTTAGTGGAAAACATTCCACTAAATGTTGCATCTCCTAACTGTAATACTAAATTGGTTCAAGCTGATCAATTCCCTCTTCCTGCCCCACCCACTTCTGTGGCTATTTTCCCCCAACTAACAACATTCCATGGCTTCTGGGGGGCACTGATCATGCTCAGTTCACATTGAGATTTCTCTGTTCTTTTTCTTTTAATGTACAAAATGATCTATTTCTATGTATCACAGAAGTTCTCCCAACTTCTCCCATTACATTTAGAAATCACTGTCTGGTTGCCTTGTTTTGTGCACAAACCGAAAGCATCCAACCAATTATTTTCTATTGGTATCTAAATAATTATATTGGCAGATTTGTTTTAACTATTCTATCATCCAACCAATATGCATTTTCAGGAAATAAATAGATTTAAACTTTGAAACTTGATTTAAATCCATTATTTAAATTAGTACTTTTTCTTTATTATTTAAATCAATGCTTTAAATCAAGGGCCTCCAAATTATGGCCAACAGGCCAGATCCGGCATCCGGGGAAAGCTTTCCCTGTCGTGAGCAGCACAGATTGTTCTGTTGCACAGCCACTCCAATTCCTAGCTGATTTGCTAGTAGGGACACTCTGGATATTTGTGTCTATGCCTGGGCAACCCAGAAGGCTGTGCAGCCCATGAAGGTAGAATAACAGGAGGCGGCATGCCTTAAGAAGTAATGCTGGTGAAGTGAAGCCAGGGGGCGGGCTTAGCAGCCATGTTGGTATACTCAAAACAATCCTCATTCCAAGCATTTCAGATTGCTTTGCTCGTACTGTTTAGGATTGAATAGTTTACTCCTTAAATAAAAAGTTACGAAAATAAAAACATGTGATCGTGTAGAAACAATATTGGTAACCTTATTATGATTCAATATGCAATTACAAGGTTAAATTCCTCATAATTATATTACTGAACATACCTGACAAAATGCTACTTGCTGTCTATTTAAACTCAGATTGCACTATTGTGACAGACTTATTTTTTGAAATCTACACAAGCAAAAATAAAACGGCCATGCCCAATAAAAAAAAATTCTGATAATGTTCAGAATTTCATAAATATTACAGTAGAAAAGGAAAGGCGGAAAAATAAAGTGTGAGTGGGAAGGAAAGAAAGAAAAAGGGGAGGGTGGGCAAAAATTAGATAAATATATAGGAAAATTTCATTAAAATCTCTTCATAACTTAAATTGTTGTCAATATGAGAGTAATTCTTTTTTACTTCTAGACTATTAAGAGTTTTTTTTAAAACTTCCACACTCCCCCCCCCAAAAAAAACAAATTCTGTTAATGTTCAGAATTTCGAAAATATTACAGTAGAAAATGGAAGGTGGGGGAAAAAATGTAAACGGGAAGGGGAAAAAAGGAGGGGAGGAAATATTTTTTTTCCCCTTCTAGACCATTAACAGTGGGTATCTGAAAGACTGCTAGGAACAACAAGAAATTACACAGCTTCAAAAATAATGCACTCACTGTTTCAGTGAACTGTAGTTTTATTGAACCGATTTAATGTGAATACATGAATCTTTCCGTGGAAATTAAATCCCATTTTTCGTACAGCGATTCGCACACCCGTATGCAGAACACGCAGGCATGAATAAAGACGTTGAGATTAACTTTTACACAGGTGCAGGGAGATTTTAATTCCTGAATTCGCAGCAATCCTCCTTGGCGGCAATGATCTGAGTCAACCATATTGGTATACCCATGTGGCTTCAAGAAAATGACATCATGCCACCTCCTGTTATCCTACCTTCATGGTGCAGCCAGATACCGGACATAGACGTGAATGCCTAGAGCATCCCTGCCAGCTGATTGGCTGGAAAATGTAGCAGCTGCTTGACAGAACAACCTCCTTGGAACAATCCGTGCAGCTTGGAACAGGGAATAGAAGGCTTTTCCCTGCACATAGTGTTCCATAGTTTGGAGATACTAGTTTAAATAATTTTGGGGCAAATTGGAACATAAAATTGGTAGCCAAATAAAATATTAAAAATTCTCTCCTCTTCTACTTTCTTTCGAATTGACCCTTCCTGAAATGCTTTTTCTTTTCAAAAAATGGTTGCTGGGATTCTACTCTGTATATACGTGTCATATTAGATCAGAAAAATGCACATAAACACATATACAATTTTTTTTTGCCTGATTCATAGGTCCCAGAAGCCCATCCATGAACCCCCTAGGGAGGGTACATGGACAACCTAATTCAGGTTAAGAACCCCTGAATTAGACTCTAAAATGAACTGCTGAAATTTATGTAATTTATAAAAGTAAAGGAATAAAAAGCTAGCAATTGCTGTATAAGACTCTCAAAGCATCTGCCTTGATATTCCGTGAGATATTTTCTAATGATTTAAAATTGGTGAACTATTGTTGCATCATATTTTTGTATAATTCTGTTATCATTGTTATTTATTATGAAGCATTTAGCACTAACAGGGTGCAGACCACTGTACAGTTGACAGAAGTATTAGTAGTACAGAAATGTACCAGATGTTTTAAAATGTTAAGTTTCAAATAATGTAATTGTTAAATGTTTCAAATAATTGGTACTGAAATGAGAATCATAGAAGGTGATGGAGAAACAATTTGAATATTGAAATAGCTTTTGGATTTGTGTACACTGAAATAGAAGAGCTATGTAGGCTAATTCTAGAATACAAGGTGGAATTAATGAATTCTGTTCTGTTTTTCAAAGTGAGGTGCTACAGACAGAAGAGTTAAGATTTGGAAACATTGCATAAGGAAAAGAGACAGGATTTCCAAGAGTCTGGATATAAAGAAATAATAAAGAAATGAATAAAAAAAAAACCTGTGCGGTTCACTATGCAGATTGTATCTCAAAATATGACTGTGCAGAACATACCTCAAAAAGCCTCAGCATATTATTTTCAATGTGTGTTCCTTAAAAAAAAATTGATGTGATGTTGATTTTTGCTGTTCTTCCTGTAGCTGCAATGATGCATTATTTCAAGGAAAAAGATAGAAAAAGAAAAAATGCTGATGATTAAATACAGTCAATCATTATCCGCTAGGGATAGGTTCCTGGAAATCCTTGCTGATAGTAAACCATTGATCCTATGGGATCAATTGGGTTAGTTGCAAGGGGTACCTTATCTGCCATCAAAGAAATCCAGCAGTGACCCTCAGGAAGCTATCAGAGTGTAGCAGAGTGCCAAAAGATATCTGAATGCAGCAGAGACCTTCCAGAGGCTGCAGTGATCTTGAGAATGGCACCTGTGACCAACATGGACCCCTTAAACATGGACTTCGGTCATTTTAAAGTGGTCATTGCTGGTTGCAGATGCCATTCTGAAGGTCTCTGCAGCCTTTGGAAGGTCTTGGCACACTGGATAATGAGGACAGAGGTGCAGATAATGAGAAAATTCTGCTCCTCACAGGTAAGAGGCCACATATAAAGAGGATTGACTGTATTAACAAGACTGATCTAGGATAATCTACAGGATTACAATATTACAGGATAATCAGACTACAACCTCAAGAACCCTCATGATACATAAATATACTGAAATTGCCTAGTTAGATCTACGTTAGCTACATATGTGGATCCAACAAAATTATCTACATATATTACTTTGAGACCAATCCGATCCTCCCCGCTGCCTTGGCTGGTGCAGCTGCTCTTAAACAAGGAGGGCAGGAAGATCAGGAGGCTTTGGAGGGGAAATGATATCTCAATCCCCTTTAGCAGCTTCCTGTTGAGCATTAGGTCTAGTTTCATCAGGCATTCATACTGCAGACAGCCTGCTCTTTTCATGCTTTAAGATGAAATGCTTATAGCAATCTTTTAAAGCAAGAAACACTGGTAACTCTTTAAAGAACTTTAATGGACTTGAGGGGCCCCCCGTTATGAATACAGGCATTCCCCATATCCAAAGTTTCCATGTCTGCTAGGGGTCTCCCACAGATACAATGTTATGCCTGAACATTGAATAATTGAATTCCCAAAATTTTAACATAATTGGATAGCCAAGGCTAGAACCAACATAGAAATAGGGAATGCCATCAAAGCAGGGAGCTCCTCATTCCAAGCCATTGGACCAATCTCAGCCCCCCTCAGGTGCTTCACGTATCCTGGCAACAATGTGGAGCCGGCTAAGTTGAGCTGCAGCTATTCTTCTGGCCTTGATAGCTTTGGGTCACCAATCTGAGATGCCAGCAAAATAAAAAGCTGTAGATTTGGAATTTTTTAAAATGTTGCCCTGAGATTTGCAAATATCCAGCAATCTCTGCTTCAGAATTTCCATGAGTGTGGTCTGCACCCACTTCAGATACTTCAAGTATCCTAGCAACAAAATGAAAAACAGATGGCTCCAAGCTATTGTACTGGCCTATACTTTTTTTGCGAAGAGTTTTCAAGAGATTATTAGAAGCACAGGAACATAAGAAAAATCTTGCTGGATTATGCACAGGGCCCATCTAGTCCAGCTTCCTGTATTTCACAGTGGCCCACCAGATGCCTCAGGGAGCACACAAGACAGCCAGATACTTGTATCTCACTGCCACTCCCCTGCATCTGGCATTCTGAGGTTGCTTATTACCCTTGCACCATCCCCAAGGAAGACACCAGACTGAAGTTGGGGTTTAACTTTATTAAACACAAGTGACCAATGTTTAAGTCATGAAATGTACTGAACACACCTTCCCTCCCTCACCAGTCTGGGGTAGGCAAAAAAAACTGCCAATCATGGCCAGTTCAGATGACAGAAAAAAATTTCTACCTGTCCTTCACGATGAGCAATCAGCTAATCTCAGACTAGATGTACCCATCATAGCTTGTAACCTGTGATGGAATTTTCCTCCATAAATCCAGTCCCCTTTTAAAGGCATCTAGGCCAGATACCATCACCGCATCTTGTGGCAAGGAGTTCCACAGATTAATTACATGCCGGGGAAGGAAATATTTTCTTTTATTTGTTATAACTCTCCTAACACTCAGCTTTAGAGGATGTTCCTGGGTTCTGGTATTTTGTGAGAGGGAAAAAAATATTCCTTCTATCTACTCTATCCACCCCCTGCATAATTTTGTATGTCTCAGTCATGTCCTTCTCAGGTGCCTTCTTTCTAGACTGAAGAGACCCAAACGCTGTAACCTTTCCTCATAAGGGAGATGCCCCAGCCCAGGAATCATTTTGTTACTCTCTTCGGTATTTTTTAAAATTCCACTATGTCCTTTTTTGAAATGTGGTGACCGGAACAGTATTATATGCAATACTCCAGGTGCAGCCTAACTTTGTACAATAGCAATACAAAATTTACTGTTTTATTCTCAATCCCATCTTTAATTATCTCTAGCATGGAACTGGCCTTTTTCACTGACACCACACACTGGGTTGACATTTTCATCAAGCTGTCCACCAGCACCCCAAGATCTATCTTCTAGTCTTTCACAGACAGCTCAGAACCCATTAGCCTATATGTATTTTTTTTTATTTTTTGCCCCAATATGCATTACTTTGCACTTATTTACATTGAAACGCATCTGACATTTTGGTTCCCATTCTCCCAGTTTGAAGAGATCCTTCTGGAGCTCTTCATAATCCCTTCTGGTTTTCAGCACCCGGAAACAAATTAGTGTTATCTGCAAATTTGGCCATCTCACTGTTTATGCCCAGGGGTGCCAACTTGATCTCAACATTGGGCGTGCCCTAAGCACACCCCTGATGTTGATGTAGCCATGCCCCTGACATAGACATAGCCATACCCCTGGCATAGATGTGGCCACACCCCTAACATAGCCATGCCCCCTGACATGACACCCCCCCATCATCACGGTCCTGCCTCGGAAGCCACTGCTCACAGCATGCCCTTTGGAGGCTAGGCGTTGCAAGGCAGCCCCGCCCCTTCCAAGGCTGGGGCGGGTGAGCCAATGAGCTTCTTCCCGAGGTGCCAGCAACACCTCGGGAAGGAGCTAATTAGTTCGATTGTGCTGCCCTTGGCTCGGCCTGTTCGCCAATAGGCCAGGTGCGCTCCTAGCCCAGCGCCAAATATGTGGGTGCTGAGCTGTGGGGGATGCCCGACATTGGGGGTGCAGAGCCCGATTATTGTGGGTGCCGACAGCATACCAGCATCCACGGAGTTGGTGCTACTGCTTATGCCTGTCTCTATGTCATTTATGAACAAGTTAAAAAGGACTGGTCCCAGAACAGATCCCTGGGGCACACTACTCTTTACCTTTCTCCACTGTGAAAATTGCTCTGTTGTTGTTGTTGTTGTTGTTGTTGTTGTTGTTGTTGTTGTTGTTGTTGTTCAGTCGCTAAGTCATGTCCAACTCTTCATGACCCCATGGACCACAGCACGCCAGGCCTCCCTGTCCTCCACTAGCTTCCGAAGTTTGCCCAATTTCATGTTCATTGCTTCGGTGACACTATCTAACCATCTCATCCTCTGCCGCCCCCTTCTCCTTTGGCCTTCAATCTTTCCCAGCATGAGAGTCTTTTCTAAAGAATCCTCTCTTCTCATGAGGTGGCCAAAGTATTGGAGCTTCAGCTTCAGGATTTGTCCTTCCAGGGAGCAATCAGCCTTGACTTCCTGGAGGATTGACCGATTGGATCTTCTTGCAGTCCAGGGGACTCTCAAGAGTCTTCTCCAACACCATAATTCGAAAGCATCTATTCTTCGGCGCTCTGCCTTTCTTATGGTCCAGCTCTCACAGCCATACATTCCTACTGGGAAAACCATCGCTTTGACTATGCAAACCTTTGTTGGCAGGGTGATGTCTTGGCTTTTTATTGTCTAGGTTCGCCATAGCTTTTCTCCCAAGAAGTAAACATCTTTTAATTTCATGGCTGCAGTCACCATCTGTGGTGATCTTGGAGCCCAGGAAAATAAATCTGTCACTGCTTCCATTTCTTCCCCTTCTATTTGCCAGGAAGTGATGGGAGTGGTTGCCATGATCTTAGTTTTTTTAATGCTGAGCTTCAAGACCATTTTTGCACTTTCCTCTTTCACCCTCATCAGAAGGTTCTTTAGGTCTTCCTCACTTTCTGCCATTAGAGTGGTATCGTCTGCATATCTGAGGTTGTTGATATTTCTCCCAGCAATCTTGATTCCAGCTTGTGAATCATCCAGCCCTGCCTTCCTCATGATGTACTCTGCATATAAGTTAAATAAGCAGGGTGACAGTATACAACCTTGTCGTACTCCTTTCCCAATTTGAAACCAGTCGGTTGTTCCATGTCCAGTTCTAACTGTTGCTTCCTGACCCGCATACAGGTTTCTCAGAAGACAGATAAGGTGGTCTGGTACTCCCATTTCTTCAAGAACTTGCCACAGTTTGTTGTGCTCCACACAATCAAAGGCTTTAGCATAGTCAATGAAGCAGAGGTAGATGTTCTTCTGGAACTCTCTTGCTTTCTCCATGATCCAGCGAATGTTGGCAATTTGATCTCTAGTTCCTCTGCCTCTTCGGAAACCAGCTGGTAGTTCTCGATTCACATACTGCTGGAGCCTAGCTTGTAGGATTTTGAGCATCACCTTGCTAGCATGTGAAATGAGTGCAATGGTGCGGTAGTTTGAACAATCTTTGGCATTGCCCTTCTTTGGGATTGGAATGTAAACTGATATTTTCCAGTCTTGCAGCCACTGCTGGGTTTTCCAAATTTGCTGGCATATGGAGTGCAGAACTTTGACGGCATCATCGTTTAAGATTTTGAGTAATTCAGCTGGAATGCTATCAGCTCCACTAGCTTTGTGGTTAGTGATGCTTTCTAAAGCCCACTTGACTTCACGCTCCAGGATGTCAGGTTCGAGCTCAGTGACTGCACCATTGTGGTTATCAGGAACATTTAGATCGGCCTTATATAGTTCCTCTGTGTATTCTTGCCACCTCTTCTTGATGTCATCTGCTTCTGTTATGTCCTTGCCGTTTTTGTCCTTTATTGTGCCTACCTTAGCACGAAATTGTCCTTTGACATCTCCAATTTTCTTGAAAAGATCTCTTGTCTTTCCCATTCTATTGTTTTCCTCTATTTCTTTGCATTGCTCATTTAGTGCAATTCTCTCTGATTTATAGAGCTCTCTGATAGAGCAGAGCACTCTCTGTTACCTAGTCCTTAACCAATTCTTAATCCATAAGATGACCTGCCCTCTTATTCCGTAACTGTGAAGTTTTCTCAACAGCCTTTGGTGAGGGACCGTATCAAACGCCTTCTGAAAATCCAGATATATAATATCCACTGGTTCACCCACATCCACATGCCTGTTGACCTTTTTGAAGAATTCTAAATTCTCAAGGCTAGAATTCTAAAGGGTTCATGAGGCAAGACTTATCCTTACAGAAGCCATGCTGTTTCTTCCCTAGCAAGCCTTGGTCTTGTGGTTATGTGATTTAGGATTTTGTCTTTGATGAGACTTTCCATCATCTTACTTGGAACTCAGGCTGACAAGCCTGTAATTTCCCGGGTCCCTCTCCTACCTTTTTAAAAGATTAGTGTGACATTTGCTATCCTCCAAACCTCTGGTACCCTGGTGGTTTTAAGGGACAACTTGCATACTATAGTTAAGAGGTTGGCAACTTCATTTTTCAGTTCCTTAATAACTCTTGGGTAATTGCCATCTGGGCTTGGTGACTTATTGATCAATTAAGGGTACAAGCCTATGCATGTCTACTTGGAAGTATTCAATGGGGCTTATTCCCAGGAAAATGTAGGATTGCAGCCTGTCTAGTACATCTTTTTTAACCTCTATCTGACCTAATTCCCTAGTCAAGGGGGATTGTTCAGGCAGTGGTATCTGCCCAAAATCTTCTGTCATGAATACAGATGCAAAGAACTAATTTTATTTCTCTGCAAACTCCCCTTTTATCTCCTCGTTCCCTCCCTCACCATCCAGCGGCCGACTGCCTCTCTGGCAGGTGTCCTACTAATATTTTTTAAATAAGCTTTTATTATTCCTCTTTACGTTGCAAGTTATGCATTCCCCAAAATCTTTCTTGGCCTCCCATATTACCTTCTTGCATTTCTTTTGCTAGTTTCTGATCCTTTTTATTCTCTTCATTTGGGCAAGACTTCCATTTACAGGAAGGTTTCTTGCCCTTTACAGCCTCTCTAACTTTGCTCATTAACCATACCAGCACCCTCTTACACTTAGCTGAGTCATTCTTTCTTTGCAGTATACACTTCTGCTGGGCCTCTACTATTGTTATTTTAAACAGCCTCCATTCTTTTTCAACTGATTGGACTTTTTAAACCTTCCCTTCGAACTTCTCCTAACTAGCCTCTGTATTTGTAGGAAGTCTGCCCTTTGGAAGTCAAGGGTTTTTGTGTCAGATTTGTTTGGCACTCTACCCAGAGGTGCATGATGAAACAGATTGCAGCATGGTCACTGTTCCCCACACATTCACATTCATATCCTTAACCAAGTCCTGAGTACCACACAATATTAAATCCAGAGTCACCTGTCCTCTGGTAGGTTGCATGACAAGTTGCACCAAGGCAGAATAATTTAACATGTCAAGAAACCCAGTCTCTCTTTCTTGACCGGAACAGGAATTGACCCAGTTGATATGAGGATAATTAAAGTCCCCCATGATCACAACCGTACCCCTCTTTGATGCCTCCCTGATTTATTTCATCATAAGAACATAAGAACATAAGAAGAGCCCTGCTGGATCAGGCCAAAGGCCCATCTAGTCCAGCTTCCTGTATCTCACAGCGGCCCACCAGGTGCCCCAGGGAGGCATGAAACAACAAGATCCTGTTGCATCCTGTTGCCACTCCCTTGCACCCGGTACCAGTAGCCCACCACCTTTGTAAGGAGGTTGCACAATCCATCATTGCCTATAGCCCACGATGGACCTTTCCTCCAGAAATCTGTCCAATCCCCTCTTAAAGGCATCAAGACCAGATGCCATCACCACCTCCTGTGGCAAGGAGTTCCACAGATTAACTACCCGGTGGGCAAAAAAGTACTTCCTTTTATCTGTTTTAACTCTCCCAACCCTCAGCTTTAGTGGATGCCCCCTGGTTCTGGTGTTTTGAGAGAGGGAAAAGAACATCCCTCTATCGACTTTATCCCTTCCATGCATAATTTTGTATGTCTCAATAATGTCCCCCCTCAGGCGCCTTTTTTCTAGACTGAAGAGCCCCAAACACTGCAGTCTTTCTTCATAAGGGAGGTGCCCCAGCCCCGTAATCATTTTAGTTGCTCTCTTCTGCACCTTTTCCAACTCCACTATGTCCTTTTTGAGATGCGGCGACCAGAACTGGACACAGTATTCCAGGTGTGGCCTTACCATCGATTTGTACAATGGCATGATAATATTGGCTGTTTTATTCTCAACCCCGTTTTTAATGACCCCAAGCATGGAATTGTCCTTCTTAATTGCTGACGCACACTGGGTCGATACCTTCATTGAATTGTCCACCAGCACCCCAAGATCTCTCTCCTGAGCTGTCACAGACAGCTCAGAACCCTTAAGCCTATAGGTGAAGTTTTGGTTTTTTGCCCCAATGTGCATCACTTTACATTTGTCTATGTTGAAACGCATCTGCCATTTGGCTGCCCATTCCCCCAACTTGGAGAGATCCTTCTGGAGCTCTTCACAATCCTTTCTGGTTTTTACCACCTGGAAAAGTTTTGTGTCATCCGCAAACTTGGCCACCTCACTGCTTATCCCTGTCTCCAGGTCATTTATGAATAAGTTGAAAAGCACGGGCCCCAAGACAGATCCCTGGGGCACTCCACTTTTCACCTCTCTCCATTCTGAAAATTGCCCATTGACCCCCACTCTCTGTTTCCTGGCCCTCAACCAATTCTGGATCCATAAGAGGACCTGCCCTCTTCCTCCCTGACTGTGAAGTTTCTTCAGCAGTCTTTGGTGGGGGACCGTGTCAAATGCCTTCTGAAAATGCAGGTATATGATATCCACAGGTTCACCCACATCCAGGTCCCTTTCAGGCTTTTGATCTGGACGGGGTGCTAGCACCCCCGCCCCCCACTATAACATCGCTCCTTGGACCTAGTTGTTAAACCCACAGTAGTTCTGTGGTGGAGTTAGATCTACCATCAATCCCTACTCTCTGGAATCTATCCCTTCGTTGACATAGATGGCCATCCCACCTCCAACACGCACCACCCTCTCTCTCCTATAGAGTTTATATTGTAGCCTGGGATTGTGGTATCCCACTGGTTCTCTGCATTCCACCAGGTTTCCATTATGCCCACTACAGCAATGTTGTCTCTAGGTACCAAACATTCCAGTTCCCCCATCTTTGCTCAGAGACTTCGGGCATTTGCATAATAATACCTAAATACTGGGTTCACTAAAGAGGGACTCTTATTTGATCCATTTTCACTGCCTCTCTTTCTACTGGACCAACTGTCACTTCCCCTCATGCTTGCAACCCTATTTCCTACTCTGTCATGATTCTGCAGTACTCCTCCACCCTCCTCTTTCTGCAGAGATGAATTCCAAACCAGATGCCACTCAGCTCCTGTTGGCTTTCCCCCAGGGGTCAGTTTAAAAGATGCTCTGCCACCTTTTAAATGTAATGTGCCAGCAGCCTGGTTCCATTTTGGTTCAAGTGAAACCCATCCCTCTTGGCTTGTCCCAAAATGTTCCCCAGTGCCTATTGAATCTCAACCCCTCTTCCTGACACCACTGTCTCATTCATGCATTGAGACCCCTAAGTTCTACCTGCCTACCTCGGGGGGGGGGTGCCTGCTTGCCGAGGGAGATGGGTGGGGGGCGCGCTGGAGCCTGGGCGAGCAGTGGTGGGGCACGCAAACCAGGGGCAGCCCCCCTCCCCTCCCAGGGCAGCCACGGAACGAAATGGGTGGGCTGCCAATCACGCGGAAGTCCTGCCCAAGTCCCGCCCAGCGTTCCTGTTCCTTGTTTGTAGATGACACCACTGGATATGGGCCTGTTGCCTGAAGAAGGGGTCTCCCCCAGGGGATTTTTCCCCTTTTCCAGAATAACGTCCTCCAACCCTGAGACTTCCTAATCCAGCAGCTGCCCCTCTGAGAGTGGGACGAAGCCTGCAAGTCCCTGAAAGTCTCACTATGGTAACTCTTTGCCCGCCTCTGCTCCTCTAGGTTCACAACCAAGGCCACTAGAGTGGAAATTTGTTCCCTGAGTGCTTAGAGCTCTTTGCACCGAGGACACACCCACAATTTATGCCCAAGAGGCATACAGTCATACATATGGCACTCAGTGCAAAACATATGGCACCCCACTGCTGTCTATCAGCCTGCGTAGCTGCATTTGACTGTTGGCTGCCCCTCAAGGGAAGTAAGGGGCGGTGTTTGAGCCCCTGGCTTCTTTGCCCTGCTGCTGAACTTGCACAGCTGTTTAACTCGTTTAGAGCGCAATCCTAAACTGGAGTTAGGCCAGCATAAACTAAGCCAGCAAAGTTTGGCCAGCCCAAGGGCCACCATAAAGCGTGTCTGGACTACTCTCAGAGTCAGGGAGGATGGGGCACGTCTGTGTGCTGGCCCCTCTGACTCCAAGAGTGGTCCAAACATACTTTACAGTGGCCCTTGTGCTGGCCAAACTTTGCTGGCTCAGCTTATGCCAGCCTAACTCAGTTTAGGATTGCTCCCTTAGTTACTGGTGTTGGCTGCAGATAAGTTACCCCCCCCCATCAACCCTGGGATCACATTGCTGACTTCCCCCTTCCCCCGCACCTTAAGGGACCAGAGGGCAGGGCTTCTCAAGCTGGGGTGTTGCAACACCTCAGTTTAAGAACCTCTGATATAGCCAATGCAAATGTTTATGCAAACAAGCATTCTAGGTAGTCTTTGCTGCCTAGCAAAGACTGCCTAGTAAATTTTTAACATTGTGGCTATGTGTAGTGAGGGAAGGATACAGCCTTGCAATTTGTATTTTATAGTTATGACATCATGCAAACTGATAACCATGGATCTCAAGGTGTGCAGTAGGCACCTTTAAAATAACATTTTAGAGGGGAAATACCACAGGTATGTGAGTATAAGTTGATCTCACAGATAAGTCAGTGGCAGGTTTTGAGCAAAAAAAAATCATGGAATTTTCTATGACCCCGAGAACATAGAACGTAAGTTGGGGGAACATGAATATAATTGTGTCTTATTTTGCCTTTCCTTGTTTCTCCCACTCTGAGAAGGTCAGAAGCCAATCACTACAGCGAAGGGAGAGTGAAGGAAACGGTGCTTGTGAAGAGGAGTATAAAACACCCCCAAATAACAACAAAGGACAGATAGCATTGAATTGATGTGAAAATAAAAACAGATTCAGAGTGCACTCCTAAGCAGCGTCAGAATGGCGAGGCCAATGGGCCTGCACCATACCCAATGTTCCTTCTGGGAGGTTGGAGCCTCCCTGTGGCAAGGGCACATTCACACTACCTGGATCTGCGCCTGCTAAACAGCAGGCTCAGATCCGAGGAGACCATGCGGCTTGAATCGGGGCCTTGCGGCTTCCTGAACAGGCTTAGGGTTTAGCCTTATGGCCGAATCCCAAGCCCACCCCATCCCCGACTGGCACACCAGCTGGCCTGCCCACATCCCACCCACATCCCACCCAGAACAGCCCTCCCCCTGCCCACTCCCATCCCCATCCCAACATGGCACCTTCCTTGTACCAGCTGGCTTCAGCCAGCAAAAAGGGAGGTGCTGCGCAGGCACAACCTACAGTGCCGGCCCCATTGTCTTAGTGCTGACGCAACCACATTGTGTCGACACTGCACACTTCTTAGGATTGCGCTGCCCTAGAGGAAAAAAAAGGCAGGTTTAAAAACACACCGCAGCATAACAACTTCAGAAAGGATTGGGAGTAGCGATGTCATCTGGTAATGAAGTACGGGAACGCTGGGTGGGACTTACGCGTGATTGGCAGCCCGTCCGTTCTGTTCCGCAGCTGCCCTGGCCTCGGGGGGGCTGCCTCCGGTTGGCGCGCCCCACCGCTGCTCGCCCAGGCACCCAGCGCACCCCCCCACCCGCCCCCCCTCACAAGCAGATGGTTCACAGACACCCCTGAACTGTCCTGACCCCTGACTGACCCTGGGATAAGACTAGGAGGCAATTTACAGCTCATTTATTTGCAAAAATGTCTCATCATATAGCTGGGTATCTACCTAGTTTAGTTCTGTAGCAGAAAGTTCAACTGAGATCTTGGATAGGGTGACCAGATGTCATAACCACAAAGAAGGACATAGCACCCCAAAACATAGGACATTAAAGAAAAATGTAGGATGTTACAAAACGAAAGCTAAAAACACTTACATATATTGATTTTGGGGTATCTTGTCCTCCTTTAGTGCAACCCAATGAACAAGCATGCAAGCAAGTGATGTGGACAGCCCCTCTTGACACTGGCACCCCGTCTGTCTTGAAATGTAGGATGTTTTGAAATTTACCTAGGACAGAAAGTTGAAGAGGACATCTGGTCACCCTGACCTTGGAACAAACTACCCACAAACAATGCATTAGTGGGTTACAATATTTTCACAATATAGTAGTTTTTTTTCTGGAACAGATTACCATTGTAAAGTGAAGATCTATTGCACTGATGTAGCAGAAACACTGGCACAATTTCAGCATAAGATTGAATTTGAAAGTATCTTAAGGGAGTAAGCCATAATTATAAACTACATCAAGTGCAATATCTGCCATATTCTAAGCCTGTCAAGCACAAAAGAGGAGGGGGAAACAACAGCCCAGGCAACTCCACATTGGTACAGCCTTCCTAGTAACACCACCAGTATGCAATACATCCTAATGATCATGGAGTGTAGCCCAATGTTGGCCTAATCTCTCCCTGGTAAGGTAAGGTAAGGTAAGGTAAGGTAAGGTAAGGAAAGGTAAGGAAAGGATGCCGGTAACTCATTGCAGAGAGAGGCAGGGAGCCAGTCAAACCAAGACAGGGAACTTACAATAAGACACATACTTTTCACATGAGCAGCCAGTGGCGCAGGGACAAAAGAAGTGGAAGCAGGCCTTCCTAGCCAGTCTACAAAGCTGCCCTCCAATCACTTAGCCATAGCAAGACTCAAACAAAGAGCACTCCATGGAACATTTAGCAACCTGTAGCATCACAGATTGACACGCCTGGCTGAGATGCTGTACACATTGGCCTATTTGAAGGAGCACAGGCACGTGCCAATTGTTGGGCTTGAATGTGACACAGAGCCCCTATTGCAGCCACCTGCCCATTTAGGACATCCATACATTCCTCATGCGCTTTGCATCATTACTGGCACCTGCCACACAGTAACCCTAGTGTATCTGTCACGTTGCCTTCTCACTCTGCAATTGTCTGTCTCATACACCATTGGCAGCATACCCAAGGAGTCAGAGAGTGAAGATGCTGCAGAACATAAGGGGTTGACATATAGAAGAACCTCTCCTACAGAATCCCATCTGTGGCCAGTTCAGGTAAGAAATAACTAGGATGGGGAGCAGGGATCCCTATCTACAAGAAAGAGATAAGTATGATTATATCTAAGGTTTTTTTTTGCACAGGTTCAAAGAGGGAGCAGCATCTGAAAGAGAAAAATTCAAGTGGGTTTACCAACCATCATTTCCTTTTAAAGGTATCTAAAAACCAGCCAAATAGCAGGTATCAGTGAGGTTTGGCTAAATGGGTTATTTCACTGCCAGTCAAACAGTTTGCAAAGCAACAGCAGCCCATTTGGAACAAGTAGGTCAACAGCCTCACAGTGGAATAGCTGAGATCACACTGGTCATTGCTGCCTGATATGCTGTTGGCTTCCCTTGTGGTCTGCACAACTGGTTATGTGGAGTTAAGTATCCTGTGTCCTCTCCCCCTGTTGGACATCTGCCTGTGTTGAGACATGGACAGCTCTATCAGATCAGATTTCATATGTATTGTTTGTGAAGGAGAAGGAAGTATCTGGGTTGACATGCAGCCAGTGGCGTAGCTAGGTCATTTGCACCCAGGGCCCATAAATTTTTGACACCCCCCCCGGCAAAATCAATCAATTAATCAATCAAATTTTATACCACCCTTCCTCCAAGGAGCTCAAGATGGTGTGCATGGTTTCTCCACTTCTTTTGTCCTTACAACTACCCTGTAAGGGAAGTGAGTAAGAGATGGTAATAATCATGAAATGAATAATAATCATGGCCAGAAAATAAATGCATTGAATATTTCCCCAAAAGCAATGGATGAACGTCTGTAATCTCCCTTGCTATTGCTCCCCTGACATACTGCCCCTGCATCTGTAGGTTTTTTTTAATGTGTTTCACTTATTATGCGTTATACTTTTTTGTTGTCTGTAAGCAGCCTTGGGCATTTGCTTCAGCATGGGAAAGGTGGGGTATAAATTCTTCAATTAAAATAAATAAATCATGTCACCATCATGGTTAACAACCCCTGATAGATTATAATTCACCATGAATATTAAGAATCCACTTTAAAAGTAATCTAAGCCAGTGACCAACACCATCCACACTTCCCATCAGTGACATCACTAGGGTAGGGCATTTTGCTTCAATTGTTCCCTGGTTAAATAGCAGGCTAGACTGTACTAGCTTGTCAGCCCTTTTGGGACAGGGAGCCATTTAACTAATGTTAAATGCAAGGAGCCAGCAAGGAGCAGGAGGGGGAACGGGCACCAACCGGGCCACACGACCACGTGGGCGCCTGACCAAGTGCTGGGCGCCCACGTGGTTGTGCGGCCCAGCAGGCGCCCAACTGAGCACCGGGCCAGCCAACAAGGAGCAGGAGGGGGAATGGGCGACCAAAAAAAAACCGCATGGGGGCTGGGGCTGGGGGGAGGCTGCAGGAGGAACCGGGATGCTGGATCTGCGTGGCTTGAGGGAGCGGGAGCCCCAGGCAGCCTACCTTCTCACATTTGCTGCCCTATTCCCGGGTTTCCCTTGCTGCTGCTGCTGCTGCTGCTGCCACTGCTGCCGCTGCTGCCGCCTCCAGTCCTCTCGCTCCGCTGCTGCCACCATGACCACGCTGCCTGCCTGCCTGCCTCCTCACAGAAAGTGCAGGCAACAGCTGCGGGTGTGCAGTACGAATGTGCAGCTGCTGACCCAACCAGCCGACGGGGCCAGCTTCGAGTGGGTAGGGCCAGCTCAACTTCTAGGAACTGGTACTCACGTAGTGGTGTGTAGTGGGTAAATGACATCACTGCACGTGACTAAAATCAGCCCTTACTTGGGAAGGGCAACCCCCCGCCCCAGCAGCCTAGTGCGAGGACTGTGCAAGCACACTAGGCTACTAGGACCTTCAGCCCTTCCTTTGGAAGGCTTAATGTGCCTGTGCGAGGCTTGCAAAGAAACCTTCGGCCAGCTTTGGAGGAGCCTGGCCTTCCAAATGCAACCTGGAGTTTCACAGTGGCATAATGCGTCTTTGCGAGGCTCGCAGCGGTGCGTCAGGCCGCTGTTAAACTCCGGCTTTTTTTTTTAAAGCCAGGTGCCTCCGAAGCTGTTCGGAGGCTTCACAGCTGCCTGAAGCGCCTGCATGGCCCTTGCAAAGACATGTCAGGCTGCTGGAAACCTCTGGCTGGCTTTGGAGATGCCTCAGTTTTTTTTTAAAGGCTGGAGGTTCTAGGTGTGCACTCGGTGGGGAGGTGGCACGTCACCCCTTCCCTGCATGCTAACATGCATGGGCAGAAGCCCAGCTAACATGGCGGGCAGAAGCCAAGCCCCGCCCCTTGTCTCCTGGCAGAGGGGGGTGCGGCACGCCGCAGCACATGACGGCGCGCCGTCTTTTCCTGTCTCCCACTGGGACTTTAAGGAGGCAGGAAAAGACAGCAAGCCGCGGCGCACCTCCCGGTGTGCAGAGCCGGGGGGCACGCCGCGCTGAGGCTTCCCCTCTTTTCCTGCCTCCAGCGGCTGGCCTTAAAGTCCCAGTGGGAGGCAGGAAAAGACGGCAAGCCGCAGCGCGCCTCCCGGTTCGCAGAGCGGCAAAACCCAAGCCACGACGTTGTGGGGGCACAGTGGCGCACAATGTTGTGGGGTGGGCCCGGGGGCACCACGGCGCCCCCCCTAAAGAATTGCGTCCATGGTTCGTGCCATGGGTCACCATAGGTAATACACACCCCTGCCCTCGGCTCCCACCACCACCATTACCATTTTATTTTTTCTTACTGAGGATGGAGAAGGAAGTCAGGAGACAAGGCAAGCAGTAGGGGGGCAGATAAAAAGGATCTGCAAGCCTCATTCATGGACTCATTATGCAGGTCTGAGGGTTGTATGTTTTGACACCCTTGCATAAGATAGTTGTTCTTAACTTAGCAGGAATGGTGCTCCTGGTTGGGATGTTGCCTGCTGAACTGAAAACAATGGAATTCTGGCTCCATGAAGGTCTTTGTAACTTACCCAATTTATTTACAAGATACTGTATGCTTCTCTAGCAGGATGCCTCATCCAGGCCTGCGGTAGAGTTTCTCTCCGTTTAAGGCTTTAGAGCTTTCTTCATTCACAGAAAAAATTGGGGGTGAGAAACATCATTGTATATATGTAAACATCATTGTAAACATCATTGTAAACATCATTGTACAAATCGATGGTAAGGCCACACCTGGAATATTGTGTCCAGTTCTGGTCGCCGCATCTCAAAAAGGACATAGTGGAGCTGGAAAAGGTGCAGAAGAGAGCGACAAAAATGATTACGGGGCTGGGGCACCTCCCTTATGAAGAAAGACTGCAGCGTTTGGGGCTCTTCAGTCTCGAAAAAAGGCGCCTGAGGGGGGACATGATTGAGACAT